>JALLAU010000620.1:0-13781 GCA_036939495.1 Thalassiosira hispida
GAAAATGAATTCCTAGCATGCGTTGAGAACTTTAATGCGGGAATGAGGTACGACAAAATCCTTTCTGAATAAACTTCTAATATAGTAATACCGAACTAAGACTCGCATCTTCCAGACAGCAGCAGCCAGACATTATTAGTCATCTATAGTTAAGGGTAAACCCAGTTAAGGGTAAACCCTTTAACTGATTATTTTATGTACAATACGATACTGTGTAATTGTATGGTACATATGGTATTTACAGGTGCCAAGCGCAAGCGCAGAGATCACACCAAAGCCAAAGAGAGATAAAGGACGACAATACATTACAATATGTACCATTGCAATAGATCGCAATATCATACCTGTATCCGTCATGCGCAATTCTCCCATCACCCAGCAGCATCCTCCTTACGGCGGCGGCGGCCAAACGTTATCCCGTCCCAATATCATCACGCCCCAGCCGCCGCCCTTCAACTCGACCACCACCACTGAAAGAAGTGACAGCAACGATAATGAGCGCGGTGGTGTCGTTCAAGTTGAACCACCCACAGAGGAAGAAGACGAAGAGCGCACATTGCTCATCCACGAGATCCGTCGTCTCGAAAGATCCATGAACGGCGCCTTGCGAGCGAGTCGCGACGAGATGGAAAGCTTGAAGGAAACGTCCGCCGAGAAGAAGGCGGCCATTCGAAGGATGGAGGAGGAATTGGAACGCATTGCGAAACGGATGGGAAGCAAAGGCTGCTGCTATAGTAACAATCGTGATGTTCAACGGCAACAACAGCATACTAATATTGCGCCGCCTCCATCGCAGCAGCAGCAGCAATCGCAGACGCGTCGTCCCGGTCCTGGCGGCAACGGTATCGGGGGCGGCAGTGTGGGCGGCAACGGGAGGAGCAGCTCGGGGGGGAGCGGCGGCGGGCGTCGCCTCGCCACCACCGGGCCAGACCTTCGCAAATCGCTCAGCATACGCCAAAATTCATTTCTGCTGCGGCGCGTCAGCGTCGCAGGCGACCGACCGTTCTTTCGTCGACCGACGCTGAAGGACGAAGAGGCCGACTTGCGCGAGAGCTTGCGACGGCAGAGCGATCCGGCGCAGCCTCCGCCCACGGGTTTTTTTAGGAGGGCGACCGTAACAACAGCTTGCGAGGACGATGGTTCGGGCAGTAGTAGTCGGCAGTCGTCGTCGAGCAAGGGGAGTTATTGTTCGAGTGCCAACGACAGATCAAATAATAGTGATGGACAGCTCACGAATAGTGGAATGCTAGGTCTTTGGTCATCGAACAGGACAATCATCCATAATGATGATGATTCGAGCACTGACGATTCGGATTGTCAAGACGATACCAACAATAACGTTTCAAACAACAACAACAACGACAACAACGGGGAGGAAGAAGAAGCAACGGATCAAGAAATCCTCCAACAAGAAACAATACTCAAATTCAACAATGCACAAATCGAACAACTCCAAAAGCAACAAGAATCCAATTCCAATCAATTATTACATCTTCAATCCAAGTTGCAATCCATCCAGACCCAATCTAGAGCACGGTGGGTGCAGCATACCAAGGTCGTGGAGGCGTTGCACGATCGGAAGCATACCTTGACCAAGAGCGTGGAACGACGCGGACGGTTGATTACGGAGGTGGAGGGGTGTTTGGAGGGGTACGAGGGACGGATCGATGGGTTGGAACAGGAGATTGAGGATAAGACAAGGGAGAGGAGGGTGAACCACGTTGTTGGTCATGATGGTCAACAGCAGCAGCCTGATGAAACTACTACTACCGCTGGCAACACGGACAGTAAGTCAAATATAGCAAAGTTGGAGGATGAAATACGACGGTATCAATTACGGCTTAAGATTCACTCTCGGTACACTGCCAGGGCATTGCAGTGTTTCTTGCGTAGTATGGAGGTGGCCAAGAAGAATGACGTCGATGGGATATTATTCAACAGCAAAAAAGATGATGATGGAGACAACAACAAGGATGATGATACTAATGTCACTGGAGAAGAGGGCAGTGACGTGAAGGAGAACGAAGAAAAAGAAGAACAACGACAGCATCTAATTGAGGAAATTGCATTAGACGTGGATATTCAATTGAATAATCTGGAAAGGATGATTCGGGAGGTTGATGCTAGGGTGGAGGATTACAAGTTGCTATCGTCTCCCATGGAAGTGTTAGATCCAGCCATAGTTATGAGTGATGATGAAAAGGTTGCTTCCAATATTGATGGCAGCGACTCTACACTACAAAAATACCATCCCAATGAATTACTGCTGCTGACCAAGGAATGTGCCACTCTCTTGGGAGATTTCATATCGACTATATCCAAAACTATGGAGTCGACGGTACGAGCTGCTCCGCACTCCTTCTCCATTGAGTTTCGACCGACAACAACAACGTCATCGTCTTCCCTGGTGCTCGACAAGGGTGAAGCGAAAACAAACGTTGACGTGTGTGCAACCACCAACAACAATACCGCAGAAGAAAGAAATATTCAACAGAGCGAAAATTATCGAATGACATCAACGATTTCCACGACCAACAACATTGACGAGGATGAAGAGGAATTGCTCCCCTACTTTCAAATCCAACGCAAGAGGTTGCAACTAAACGAAGTACATCGGTCACAACTTCAAGTGAATACCAACATTTCCTTACTTCAAAATGATATTCAATCGTTCCAAACGGCCATACACGAGGAGAAGCGTGCACACTTTGACATGATGTCCAATTTACAAGATAAGTTACGGATGTTGATGGAACGATTGGATGACGACGATGGTGGCACAGAGGGGATACGTGGGTTGGTGAAGGAGCTGGAAGAGTGGAAGGAGAGGGAAAAAGAGGTGCTGTTGGTTCGAGAGAATTGTAGGGGTACTTACACAGATACCGGGTAGATGCACGTTATCTCTTCCTTCTTCCTTGGGCCAATAAATTATAGTTATTAGATACTGCATGTTCCGGATTCCAGTGTTTGTAGTCATGGTTCCAGCAAGAATCTGAATGGTTGGATGGGTGGTAGGCACTTTGTACCTACCACGCGCTACAAAGTACGAGATACCTTCATAACCAAGGACCCAGTGTGTAACTCTACGGTTATTTTATGTAATTACTTAACCCAGTCCAGTCTGGAAGAAACAAGATGTTGGTGGCAAAGAAAACTTAGATTTATTCCTCGCCAATGGCAAAAAATGGCGAGATTTTCTTGCGGCAAAATGATTTTAGGGAGGGAGCCCCCAATCGCGTTTCTTCCTGTGTGCAATTGAACTGATACAATGACACTACATACTGAACAAAAACAAGGTATGGTTATCTAACTGAGAGACAGCCCAACCATGTTGTGATGCCAGCCAGGGTCATTTGGAGTGCCGCATCATGTGCGGTCTTCTCATGCCTATTGACCTTTGTCTCAATTAACCCTATATCCCTGCAAGTTATCCCTAAACTTGTACATCATTTCTGGAGTGCCGCATCATGTTGTGTGGTCGTCGCCTCTTGACCTTTGTCTCAATCATGAACCCTATATCCCTGCAAGTTATCCCTAAACTTGTACATCTTGATGCCCATATCGGCATAATAGAGGAAGTCATAAATCAGCAACTAGAACTTTTTCAACTACGAGTTCATCTAGCCTGTGACACGAAAGATACAATGGAATATGGCTCTTGTGCCGTGCCCCTCTTGCAAAATTCACCGGTACACTATCCGCGATACACACGTACATCATCTCTCTAGGTAGGCATGCCTAAATGCGTTAACCAAGTAAAGTTCAGCCTGTACTTTTGCTTCAGTGTTTTTTCTTTCGCACACAATACACTTACCACATCACACACATCAGTTTGTTTTTCATCTCACATACTCCTACCTACCTATCATGCACTTACATTACCCTGCACGTATCTTGTCCTATTATCTGTCCTCATATCGAGACAAGAGACAACACACCATCATATATCGAAAACAAATCAACCCTAAAACACAAAACAACATATCACTACTCTACTTGGCCAACAAAACAAAACAAATTCAAAATGACACCTACTGCAACAAAACCTATCAAGCCATACAACTCCTACAACCTCTTCTTCATCATTGAGCGTGCGTGGCTCCTCGAGACACGGCAACTGGGGTCTACCGCCGCATCCGCCGAGATTGCTCGTCCCTCGTCGTCTTCTAACACGGATACTGCTGCAGCTCTGACTGGGTATGAATTCATCGGGGCACCCTCGCTCCCGCCTCGATATTGCCATTTGGAGATGACATTGGCAACGAACTGGTATGACCCTGGTAGGAATAAGTTGAAGAAGCGCAAGCACAACAAGACGCATGGTGGTAAGGATATTCATGATTCCTATGTGTCTTCTTTTACCTAATTTTTATTTTGTATCTCCCAATCTCGCACATTGACTCACAACTCTCTGTGTACACTCATTTTCAATCACGAACAATTCTTAGTGGCAACCTTTCGAGAGATTGCAAAACACGTAGCCGACAACTGGCGTGCCATCGACCCTGCGACCAAAGGCTTTGTCGAAACCATCGCTTTGCGGCTCAAGCAACGTCATATGGAAATGGAAAATATGGGTGGTATTGGCTGCTTGAATGTTGCTGCTCCATTCTCGTCACCTCTCACGATGACGGCGACTCCCAACAACGGTGTTGATGGCGCCAGTATTAGCCCAAAGATCAAGCAATCAAGTCCAAAGAAGAAGACACAGCGAAGAAAGTACAAGAAGAAAAATCAGGATGCTACTTTACTCGGAACGCTCATGCTAGATCAAGTCATTTCTCATACTAATAGTGTGAACAATCTGTTGTGTGGAGGGTATGGCAAGAGTTTTTGTCAGGAGGTGGATGTTAGCGACACGGACATCCTAAACATTTATCACTCCGTTTGATAAATTGAGTACACAGATGTGAGAGGTGTGGTAGAGTATTACAAGTTGTTAAGGCCAAGAAGTCCAAACCTAAATCTTAGTTATAATATCAATGTTTACATCAAAGTAATCTCGTCATAATATTATCAAGATGAAAGGTGAAAGAGAAAGTAGTATACTAAATATAAATAGCCTAAACTCTTATCATCATAAAACATGTCCCTTGCCACACATGGGCGCTCCACATCTGAGACCAAATATCGAGAATGGCTCACTGTCATCCCATGGATGGGCATCTTCAGTCTACCTAGAAATCCCTGTGATAGAGATCGTATGAAGGTGAAGGTGATATAAGATATGTCTAGTGTGTGAGCTAATTCGTTTGCAAGTATACCAAGAGATGCTGCATAGACAACATAATATTTTGGCACATACCTTTCGCGGAGGAGAGTACGGCTCAGAACGCTCCGTTGTATCATTCCCCACCTCCATATCTAGTGCCAACAACATCTCATCCTCCGTCTCTGCGGCGGAATATATCCTCTCGATCAAATCTCCCTTGCCATCCTCCCACTTGAAAGTGTAGCCGTAGTACACATCCATTCCATCTGCATAATATGCAATGCTGTTGCTGGCCACGGCAATAATATCCAGAATGTTCTCCTTCTCATGTTGTCCTGTCGTGTTTGCCCAGGCAAGTTCCTCGGCTGCGAGCAATGCACTTGAGAATATCTTGGAACCGGCACTACCTGTCTTTCCTGCCTCGCTGCTTGAAAATAACTTGGAACCCACACGTCGAGCAAGGGCACGATTGAATATGTATTCTTTTGGCTTGGCCCCTTTTGTTTGGAATTCATCCTCTTCTCCTGACGTGGTCTTTAATGCAGCAAGGACCTTGTCGTCTAAATCAAGGTCTGATTTGGAAGGAAAAGATGTCCCAGAGTTGGCCTGCATATTTAAGTTGTAGAAGGAAATGAAGTCGTGGATTGATAATGAGCTTCACACACGTAGTTTCGGGTACAAATTTCATATCCATAGATGTGCGAAAAAGCTCACCAGATCTGCAACAGAACCTTCAAATCGAAGATAATCCACCCTAAACAAAATTTGGTTCGCTACATGCCGGCCTCTACGAGTAATACCACCACCCCTATTCAAATAAGATGCAAGTACCTTCGACACAACATTCGTAGCCTGCTGCTGCGCCTTACTGCCAAATGTTGCCGGGAGGAACACACTACTCTGTCCAAACGGACTAGTAAATCCAATCACTGACTCGTCCAATCCATACATTGACATTAGATAGATGGAAACTACAGCGTGCTCTGCAGCCTCGGCATCCATCACTTCTGTAGTCAAGTCTGCCTTCGAGAGCGAGTAGCGTGCCACGGCTTTAAGCAATAGTGCATTCAATCGACATCCATTCTTTGCAGTTGTTGCAAACAGATGCCGATTCTTGGGCTCGGATAATATGCATTTGATACCGTACAATACACCCTTGAGAGTGAATGTTGCCGCCGAGTACCCACCGGGACCGTCCTTGAGGCGACCTTGTAGACAGTTGGATAGGAGCTCCACAAGGGTATACGTCTCGTGATCAGCAAGGATGGTTGCAGATCCATACTTCTCGGAAAGATTGTTGGGAGCATTATTCTTGGATGAGCCTAGGACAAGGTAACTCAGTGCCAATCGCTATAGAGGTGCAAAAAGCCAATCATGAGCAGTGATATGAACCAAGGATGAGACATAGTATGGACTCAGGACTTTTTCACAGAAAAAAGTGTACTTTGCGAAAACAACAACTCACCGCCTTCAAACACTGCAAACTCGAATATCCCAATTCCACATCTTCATCATCCTTTACTCCACCATCAGCCGTTGCATTCTTCACCAACTTGTCATCAATCACCCTACCATAGTTCAATATACTAGTCAACACCTCCACACATCCATACTCCTCTGTCAACACCCTTCGAACATGTGGTACACTCGCCATGTGCATCACGGTATATAGAGCTGCATCTTGTGCCGAGTTTGACTGCCAATTGTACATCGCACTACAAATCGATGATGTAGTGTTGTCGTCATTGCCTTCCTTGCATTTGAGTATGCGAAGCAATAACGGTAAGATGCCCGCGTCCAATATAGCATCTGCCGCGACGGACGATCCATCCTGCTTGTTGTTCACAAAGGCGAGTTCTTCAGTGAAAGTTACCTGCTCGTCTTTGGTTGCCTGTTCTTCGTTGAAGGTACCATCAACTGTGGTACCTGCAGCTTCATCAGTCAATGTCACATCGCCACTGCCAGCAATAGCAATACTGGATGGAGAAAGCTTGCCAGGTCGCGTCAAGTTCTTGAGTGCACCCAAACACCAACGTGCCGTTTCGGGGAAGGGACAATCGTCTCCGCCTAGTGATAGCGGCATGGCATTCAACTCTTCATCGCTCATTACTGCAACACCATCGTCAGGACTAGCAGCGCCACAAGGACTGCTAAGGCTATTTCTTCGATATCGAATTCCCAACTTGTCTTCCAACAACGAGAATAGCAAAGAAAGTAACTTTCGTGGAGTATGGTGAATGCCTTCTGGGGATGTTAGCGGGATGGGACCGAGGGTGGCTAGTTGTTCTGTGGTGAGTGATGCCAGCTGTCAAATGAATTAAATGATGTCAAAGTACAAACAGAAAGAATGATGTGAGAACATTGCTTGTGAATATGATACGAGTCAAAGAAAGCTTCTGACAAGACTTTTGTCAAATACAATTGCAAACATATTGCATTTCTCATCAAATAACACCATAAATATATATCATGGGATGAACCAAGTTTTTTTTTCCAAAGAACACATATGAAACTCACCAACAATGCATATCCCAAGCTATCCACCAACTGCACCTCCCCACCACAACTACCAAAGCTGCTCTTTTCCTCCCCATCTACATCCTTCCTTTGACTCGAACCAACACTGCCTAAGCTCATGGTCAGCAAATCACGATTCAACATCTCATCACCAAACGTCAAATTCACAACAATAATCACCAAAAGATGACATCCAGGATCCTCGCACAATAGCCTCCCCAAAGTCTTGGCTGCTCCGTATTGTAATGCTATGGGACGTTTGTTCGCCGTGGGTATGGATAGGTTGTTGAGCACTAATAAAGTTAGGTATTGTTCGGAGGAGTCACGGGGGGTACGTTGTAGGAAGGATAGGAGGGAGGGGATTAGGGAGGTTGAGCTGGTTTCGTCTTCTTGGTTGTCTCCTTTTCCATTCTCGTGTTTGCCATTGCCAACTCCAGCACCCTTGTTAGAACCGTTACAAACCATGTCAATACGTTGTTGCCTATGACCAGAATGTTCACTCAATGAGAATAAACACCGCAATGCACGTGATGGAAGTTCTGCCGATGGATCAGGAGAGATGGTAGACGAGAGTGCAGAAATATAGTGCGATAGATGGGTGAGTGACGGTGTTTGTTGGGTAATGGTTTGGAGTTTGGCAATGGTTGCTGCCCTTTGGATGGAGTCATTAAATAATTCGCTGGTGATGCCATTGTTTGTGCTGTTGGTGTTTTTAGCAGCAGCCGATGCCGCTTGCCGTTGCTGTTGGATCTTGATCATGGCATCACAAGGACTTCCAATGCTATCCTTATCCTCCGTATTTCCATTCTCGCCTCCATCTTGATTCGTCTCTTTGGGCGTGGAAGGTAAAGGCGGCAATAGTTGATCGCCATCACGACTTGGCGTGGAGATGGAACGTGGAATATCGCCGATTTCTTCTTCGTCTTCATTGTTGTCGATTGTTCCCGTGTGGCTGTCTCGTTGCTGGATCTGCTGCTGATGCTCCTGTTGTTTCGCTCGTGTGGCGATTTCCTTGCTAGCTTCTTTCATGGCTGTGCTATTTGCTTGATCATGCTGCTGCGGAAGAGGCCCTGTCGTCCGCTGAGGTGATTGAGGTGGCTGCTTCCGAGGTTTTAGAAAAGGAAACTTCTTCTTTGTTGGAATGCTGCTTTCGTTGTCATCGTCGTCTCCTGCGTGACCTTTGCTTTTCTTGGTTTTGAACAGACCCATATTGTTGTTTATTTTGCTGATCCTTTTGTATATCGGTTGGGCAATATGTTTTATTGATGAGAGATCTACACTGGAAGATGTCAGGGTAATCAATGCTGCCTCGATAGTCACTCTCTAGAGCTCTAGACTGTTCAGTATGGTGCGTGCCGACAACACCTTATATAACTTTTGTAGGGAACTGCCCTGGATTTTCAAGTATTTGATCTGATCAACTGCTGATATTGTTGTCTTCCTCTCGCTGCATGCACTGTGCAACTCCCGGAGATGAACAGTAAGAGTCTTGGTAGATAGATGGTAGAGCAGTCGTGATAATATTGTACGAGGTGAGGTGAGTGTGACGGC
Source organism: Thalassiosira hispida (assembly GCA_036939495.1). NCBI lineage: Eukaryota > Bacillariophyta > Thalassiosirophyceae > Thalassiosirales > Thalassiosiraceae > Thalassiosira > Thalassiosira hispida. The sequence goes on from JALLAU010000620.1 coordinate 9,281, forward strand.
ACATTTTTTCTTCGTGAAAATGAACTGAAATGTGCTGAAATCGAAATTTTTGGACATGTTGACACATAGTGGGCATAAATGAATTTGATATCAAGTTTGAACTTGAGATTTGCCGTTATTTTCTGAAATTATTTGTGTCAAAAGTTAGGTTTAAATACTTACCGTTGAATACATATTAGATTATGAGACGGACAGACGTTTCATTAACATCGGGTAAAAATGGCGGGAAGCGGCGGCACATGATGATGTTTGGCTCGCATAGGTAAATTCCGTGGAGGTTAATTATGGATTATGGTGCATCCATGCGCTTGGTCATGGTGGTACGATAGGTACATTAGGTCATGGTGCATGCCGCCATTATTGCCCTCTCGCTCTAGATAGAGAGAGGTAGGTACACGTCGTCGTCATTGCTTGGCAAGAACGAAATAGGTAACCATGATAGAAGACAAAACAAACAACACCGTAGACAAACACGGTCAAGAACGCGATGCCTGGGGCGTGCCGCTCATGACCACGTTCGTCTGCGCCCTACCCAGCTGCGATGGGTCAAAGGTGGATGGTTTCTGCGGCACCTACTGCGAACGACACTGTCAGCACAAACGTGCTGGAATGCGACCGTCGGGGAACGAAAAGCTGGATCGGCTGTTGAGGGATCATAACTGCGGTCCGCCAGATCATTTCAAGGATGTGTGGCGCAGTAAATTTCAGGGGGAGGGCATCATGTGTCGCGAGAAAGAGTGCGATGGGGTGAGGATTCGATATTGCGATCGATATTGCGAGTCGCATTGTGGTCACCCGAAACGCAAGACGAATAAGCCGTATCACACTTGTGTTGGTATTGCTGCTGCTGCTGGCATCACTGTCGTGGCGGCAGGGGCGGGGCAGAATGCGACTAAGGCAGCGGGGGGTGGCAACAAATCACCATCCAGCAATACTAACAAGCAGAAGCAACGAAATCAGTCGCGCAATAAGCAACGCTCCAACAGTGACGACGAAAAGAGCGAGGTTGGCAGTAGCAAGTTGGATAGCGACAGCTCGGACAGCGATGACGATGATGATGACGACGACGAGAATGATGTAGAGGAGGGAGACGGAGAGGAAGATAGCCATATGGATGAATGCTACATCTGCGATGATGGCGGAGGTGAGTTTTGGTATTTATTTCACACGTGTCAAGTTTCATTTGTAGCCATATTATCACATTATCATCATGTCCTCTCACATTTCAAATGTGCAACTATCAATTCCCATGACACATGTGTGATCATGATTTTCACTTTCCTTTGGCTCAGAACTGATCCTATGTGATGGGTGCTCCAAAGCATTTCATGCCGAATGCGTCAATGTCGACATTAATACTTTACCGCTGACTTGGCATTGTCCCTATTGTACTAAAAAGACGGGGCCATCGGAGAAACCGTCGAAGCAAGCATTGAAAGAAACAACACTGCCCTACTCGTCGCAGTCGACGTTGGATGATACTGCCACTGCAAAAACTGCAATGACCACAGCGAGTGATGCGGCCACCAAGCCCACTAGTAACGTTTCCAAGAAGGGGGATAGTGATGGAAAAGAGCCAGCTAAGAAGCAAGGGGCCAAGGAAAATAATGATGCATATTGGTCGACTACCAAGCTGAACGCGCCAACTGATGTAAACAATAATCCTTCCAGTACACCCAAGAAGAGCAAAGAGCCTACTCCAAAATCCAATAATGACATAAGCTCTGAAACATGTATTGACCTTTGCTCTGAAACGGACACTGCCAAAGAAACCAGCAAACGAACACGTTCATCATCCGATACCGCACCATCCAACCGTAGGGACAATGACAATTCGCCCCCACCGACCGCGGTAGTCTACCAATCCCCCGCCTCGGCCAATACCACATACCGAAGAAAGCCCAATCCGAAATGCACCGTGCCACACTGTCCGAACAAGGGCCAAGTGTGTTTGGGGCATGGTAAGATGGTAAGGACTTGCAAAGTTGGGGATTGTCCCAACTTTCCAACAGTGGGTAAAAAGAGTGTTGGTGTCGGGTTTAATGTCGATTTTTGCGATACATGTGGGAAAAAGTTGAGAGAGGAGCTGCGTAATAAGCTACGGCAACAGCAGAAGGAGCAGACTGAAACCGCAAAGAAGGCGTCGGTGCAAGGCGAAGAAGAACCTGCCCAAAATACGGATGACTCCACTGGTACACCATCCAAGGCAGCAGCTCTTGGCCAAAATGACTCATCCCACGAATCTCCCGTTCCTGTTGCCCTCGACAATAGAAAGTGCTCTCAAAAAGAGGCTCCTGCAGAAACGACTCCGGGCATTACCCATCGCAAACAAGCCACCAATAAATGCACAGTGTCCGCCTGCCCAAACTTCGATACGAAATGCCTCGAACACGGCAAATTAGTCAAAACATGTTCCGTTCCCGAATGCACCAACCGTCCCCAAGGACCGGGGGGGGGGTGCGTGAAACACGGTGCCAAGATACGGCGATGCAGCATAGAGGGATGTTCGAATCAGGTGGTTCGTGGTGGGGTGTGCACTCGACACGGGAGGGAATGGGTAATAAAGGTGGCCACCAAAAAGTGCACTGTCCCCGAATGTCCCAACCACGGCACATCGTGTCTCGAGCACGGCAAATTAGTCATAACTTGTACCGTTCCCGACTGTACCAACGTTCCTCAAGGACCGGGGGGGGAGTGCGCGAAACACGGAGGTATTATAAAGCGATGCAGCTTCGAGGGCTGTGAGAAACAGATAGTTCGTGGCGGGATGTGCATGAGGCACGTGAGGGAATCTGTAGAAGCGCCGTCGGAGGACTTGCGACGACGGCGATCGTCTGCGTCATCGTTGGCGACTGCTGCGACGGAGGTGACGACGGAGGATGGAGAAGCTGATGCAATAGCAACAATGGGATCAACAAGGGGGACAATGGAAGGCAGTTCCACTGCTTTACCCATCAAACCTAATACATCATTTCGGACAGTCGCTGTACCCGAAGGAGTGGCAACAGGCGAAGTATTCCACGTGGTGATGGGCAAGGGAGGGAAGGTCATGGGAGTGATCTGTCCAGAGGGCGTCCATCCCGGCGACACCCTCATCATACTCGAGCCTGGCAATCACGAGCCACCGATTCCTCGCACGGATATAACCAAGATGAACGAACAGCGTCTCACTCATGGAATTGATCCGTTGGAATTGTCGATTGTTACCAGTGCATTTTGGAAGGGGCTATGGCCAAGGCTACATTCGGAAGGGTGGAGGTATTCACGTCAAGTTCATTTCAACTTTGGAGCTACTTCATTCTTCCCTCCGGAGGCGGGGTTGGTTGAGAAGTCGAAACGGGTGGTGAACATTCATTACTTTGAAAGTATCAACGGTATTAGGATGTACATGTCAAAGATTCCCAAGTATGAAAAAATAGTGGCAGAGTTCGAGGCTAAAATTGCAAAAAAACGCAAGGCAGCTGTGCAGGAGGTTGCAAAACGAAAGGGCGAAGCTACTCCTATACAAGAAGGGGAGAAAAAGAAGAGGAAGAGGAGGAGAGTTCAAAAGGTTTCGGAATTGGATGCATGGAAGTATTATGGGGAAAGAGAGCATATTGGGATGGGGAAGCAGTATCAGGTACGAGATGACAACATGCCAAAGGCGGGGACTTATGTGGCTGGAGAGGGAAAGCAGCACATGTGAGTTTATATTAGAGTTTTGTTTTGGCGCTCTTATGCTCTTTTAGTCTCATCGTAACTCATGTATTCATCTTTTTCACCTTATTCCACGCAAACCTCAGACAAGAAAAAATCTGGGATGCAGCGTCACCAAAACCATCCCTCACACCCTCCGCCTGGTACGACTGGGCCAAGGAACCAAACCTTTTACACCAATTTCACAAATCAATAATGGAATCCAAAAAACAATTGCCTGCCCTTGCGTCATCCATTAACAAACCGGTCGAATTCTGTCTTTGGTATTATTATCACACGTACAAGCCTAAGAAAGAGTTGTATGCGCCGCTGAAGCGGTTGATGAATGATGTGAAGGAAACCTATAATTCGGATGAGTGTGCCGCTTGCGAGGAGGGTGGTGAACTTGTATGTTGTGAAACATGTCCCGACTCGGTGAGTGTGAAATGTGGCGTTTATTTTTATTATATTTCGTATCCCTTTTCAATCTACTTACACACACACACATGTTTGATTGTTTGATTACTCTACAGTATCATGTCGCCTGTCTAGGATTAACATCCTCAGATGTGGAAGGCGTCGAGAAGTGGAGCTGCCCAGGCTGCGTTAGGAAAAGGAACTTGCAACTCAGCCCTCCCAAATCGCCGGTAATTGTTAGAACCGTTCTAAATAAATAACGTTCTAGATTTTCTAGAATCTAGAACAGCCGAAATTGCCATGATGAGGGTTTTAATAGGTTTTAATAGGTTTTAATCGTTCAATTTCAAAATCGTTTACTACAACAGCACCATTTTTTCATTATTTTCATTTGCGTCCTGATGCAATG
>JALLAU010000621.1:0-13712 GCA_036939495.1 Thalassiosira hispida
ACTCTGGCACTGTTCCGGCCATAATGAGTTCATGAGAGTATCCGAAAAATGCCCCATAGTACTATCTCATTTGGACAGAAGGACTGCACGACAGTCTGTTCAACTAAAAAAAATCTGGATATTGCGGTGTTTTGGATGGGTACCTACACTTACACTCTAGTTTTTTCACTTACCATGCCTAAACTTGTCATTTTTATTCGATCCACACAGAAGCACTCTTGGCGACGACCGTTCGAGTCGAGCCTCAACGATGAACCCTGGACAGCGTATTGCCGCTGCTGCTACCATTATTTGTCTCACTGTGTTTACCTACTTCTTTAACCGCCCAATATACAGCTCCGCTGCTGCAACTTCAACCACAACTTCCCACATAAAGGGGGGAAGGATCACGTGCGATTCCAGAACCTGTGTTGACCCTGTTGGTGTTGTAGGCGAATGGGTGTCGGTTGGACGTGGACGATCATTCACAGCGCCATTTTGCTGTGGAAGGGAATCTGGTTGGGTATGCAATGATTTTTTCGATGAATATGAGTGGCAGTCTGAAAACATACCATCTATTTTTGACCCAATTGACACCTGTCATCTTTTAGGGAATTCTTCTGTGTTGTTAGTTGGAGATAGTACGATGGGGCAATTTTCGGATACTCTCATGAACTCATTATGGCCCGGGCAGTGCCAGAGTCAAATAACATTTGCCCTATCGGACACGTTGGTTGGAAGAAGCTATGGCAATATGAACAGAGGCAAAGTTTGGAAGGATGCTGTGGAAGATTTGAATCCAGATATTGTGATTGTGACTGTTGGAGCACATATTTTATCTGATGATGCAACACACGTGGAAGTTGTTGATCAAGTTTTGAATGAAATGCAAGCCATGCGGCAAGAAAAGCCAAACATAAAGTTTGCTTGGAAAACACAGTCACCGGGTGGATGTACGAAAGAAATAGTATCACCCATGAACGCTACCATGGCTGCTAACAAAATGAACTTCACAGATAACAGCTATGGTAAGGACCACTACAACTGGTACCAATTCTATAACAGGGATTTAATGCTGCTATCCCGATTGCAAAAGATTGGAATGCCATACCTGGATATGCGAATGCTTTACAGCCGATCCGATGCGCATATTAGCAGCCAGAGTGGTAGACACATAATGCGAGGGGTAATCGATTGTCTCCACATCTGTCTTCCAGGACCTCTAGATGTAGTGGGGCAATTGTTTCATCAGTTGCTGTTAGACATCGATGTCAATTAAAATGGGAGGTACGTATGCAAATTGGTCGCTTTGGAAGTGCATGGGCGCGGGACAAGTATCTGAGAAGACTATATCTAGAACAAGCAACCAAAGAGAGGGCTAGAATGTCAATCAAAGGGAGAGTAGCATAATTATCGTCTCGGGATAATAGCAGAGCCACAGAACCTTTTTACGTGAAAATAGATAAACGACAATGAAACATCTATTTATAAGAGCTGCAGGAGGGGAAATATAGTTGTGGCGTTATCACCAAAGATAAAGTATTATTTGAGTCTTCATTGTTGATGACTTTCCTTCAAGTATCTCCTCCAGTTTTCAGGTGACAGAGCCCGGCGTCATGACTGGGTTCCCTGAAACAGCTTTATCTCTATTAACAAAACTTTTTAATTTGAGCGTGGCGGATCATAGATGCAACAGTTCGATACCTAGAGCTTGTTGTGTGTTGAAGAGACTGGATGTCTTATGCTGGTGGGTAGGTAGGAAACTAGGTCGAGATACGAGTAGGCAGATGATACTTAAGAGTCAAAACACTTAAGCACAAGCAAGACCAGGAGATAGTTTTCTAGAGAGAAATAGCACTAAGTTCAAGGCAACCTTGACCTAGGAAGTACCCGATAGAACCACAGTGCATCACCTCTAACATATTATTATCAAAATATGTTCTGCATCTGCATGCTATAAAAACTGGTCATAAAAAACTACTGATTGCGGGATTGCAAGACACATGAAACTCGCGAAGATAATGCTCGCTGGAGGTGGTCCATATGAATTTGAACTTGATGTTGATGTAACGCTGCTCAAAGAACCACAAAATGGTAGAAAGCTTGCCAATATCGATTTGGCCTATCTTATGTATTTCTGTCTTGGCTCTTCCACTGATTATCTATTTTGCAACGATTACGCCATCCAGTATTGAAACGCAGGGTTCGTTGCTGACATACATTCTAGTGGCAGAATGTTGGCTCCGATCTCTTATGGGTTATTATGAAGATCGATAAGTTAGAGCAAACTACTTTCTCAATGATTAAAGCAAAAAACACACTCTCTTCTGCGGTGACAATTGGACGATACAGGTGTACCGATCAAATATTAGAGGTCAGCCAGTCAGCATCCAGCGTACAGCGCAAACCCTGGCCTTGTTTCTTTTGTGCTTGTGTATTTTGTGATGCAATTACCTAAACTTTTACTTCAAGCAATGCTTGCTTGACATCATCAAGAGTAATAAGCAGAGCTTCCACTCCTGCACCTTCTTTACGTGCTCTAGAGAGCGCTATCGAGCCAGCACACCTCACTAAGCCTTCAAGATCGGCCCCACTGTATCCATCAGTAATATAATCATCAGCAAGATCAAACACATCCTTCTTTCCAGGAGATAGAAAATTAATTATATTGTTGGTGGCCTTTTTCAGAGCCTGGCGTTTCCTTCCTCTATTCGGATTCACGGCTGAAGATTCGTCAATTGTTGTAGGTGTGTCTGTTTCTTCAGAAATGATATCATTGTAGGTTCCATCAATGGCACTGCAGAGAGGCCTACTTAGTCTTCCTCTGTTTCTCAAGCGTTCAAAATGGATCTGTAAGATTTCTCTTCTACCCTCTCTATCTGGCAAAGGGATCTCTATTTGCACTGGAAAAAGTGAAGGGATGAGAATTTGAGATAGGTCAGCAGACGAAACAATTTCTAAAACGAAAAAAGATTATTACAGACACAATATCGTACCTTCTAACCGACCAGGTCTCAATAGCGCCTCGTCCAAGAGTTCTCGCCGATTTGTCATTCCAATCAGCAATACGTTTGGGATAGCTTCAACACCATCTAATTTGGCCAGTATTTGATTTACAGTCGAACTCCGTGTTGCCTCTCCGGAGTCCTCTGCTGATGAGCGTTTTCTGAACACCTGCGATGGAGGTGGTAGCAAAACAGATGAGTGTCTGCCGAATAGAAAAGAAATGATGCAACGTCAAACATATAATGAGACTCACAGCATCGATTTCATCGATAACAATCACGTGAAGGGCTGAGCGAGAAGCGTCTCCATTCACGGATGCAAGCTCGGCCTCTGCATCATGAAAGAGCTCACGAACCAGTCTCTCTGAGCCACCAACCCATCGATCGAGTAGTTCAGGTGCCTACAACATGTATACCAGAAAAAGAGTGATCTATACGAGTTCACAGATTGCAATAGATGGGAAGAGGAAACCAATGAAAGCAACTCACAGAAACAATCTTGGGAGCTCGAGCACGCAAAGATCTTGCAATCTCGCGTGCCAACGCTGTCTTTCCGCAACCCGGAGGACCATACAATAGCACTGAGTTAACCCAGAAGTTGTTCGTTCAAGCCAGTTGACAGATAATAGCAATCAGAAACAAAATATATCAGAGACAGTAGGCTGAATATAATCCTTCAGAAGAAAAATCAATGACTACCAACTTTCACTTACATCCTTTGACAGGTGTCAGTCCAAGTAGAGCCAACTCCTCCGCCTCCAACGCCGCCAATGACAACTGCTTCGATGTACCATCCAATGAAAAATCACCCCCATTCGCATCACTATCATCCATACTCTCCTTGGCCTCCTTGTACGACAATAAACTACCGCTGGCATCCACCTCTGCAGGACGAATTACACGTCCATCCAACACTCGTCGTACAATGGAATCGATTTGAGATCCGAGACCTCCTACACGTGAGCGAAAGTCGGAGGCGAATGCATCATTTCTATCTTTTCCTTGGAGGGTCATGGCTGTATTTAGCTCTAGCGAGTTAGTTCCTCCATTGCCTTCTCCAGTTAGTGTTGTACTTTGTTCAGTGACGTAACGGAACATGTTTTGTGGACTCCATGCGAGTCGATGGAGCATCATGTCACCCCTTACCAGCTTTTGCATTTGTGTATCATCCTTTGCATCCCCATTGACATCAGTACCTCCACCACTGTTGCTACCACCACCCCCACCTTGAATCTTGGGCAATAAACTCCACTCCAAAACCATGGCAGGTCCCATATCCACGGCAGCATACCTTCGATCAGTCCCGCCATACTGCACCCATGATGGTATATGCTCATACTTGCTACTCTTTCGTTCCGTACGTTCTCCCGCCCTACGTGGTGGTTTCGGTGATGCATTATCATTACTATTGTTGTCACCACTCCCATTGGCATTCCCAGTGCTGGAGGGAAGGATACGATACCGAGTGACACCCCCATACAATAATTTGCCAAAGGTGAGTGAGCCTGCTGGCTCGAAGAGACCACCCTGCATACCTTGTCCGGATGGGAGTAGAATAAGTTGGCATTGGAGTCTATTGAGAAAATCTGTACGTAGCTGTTGCATTTTGGAGCCAAACTTTGGAGTATTTGAATTTGTAGCATTGCTGCTATCCGCAGTATTGCCCGTAGTGCCAACAGTGTTGAGTAATTTGAGAAAATCATCCGACACTGTTAGGTTTGCAGCAGATCGTGCCTCTACAGACAAATTGATTATGACTGGACGTGGTATCGATCGTAGCCAACGCAGCCATGTGATTGCCTCGTCCTGCCTTTCCCTCCCTGCAGTAGCAGATTGTGCATCATCTTCCTCACTACCAGGTAGATATAACTTGAACTTGTCCAATGCATTCCTCAACACAAAGGCACTGCCTTCGTCTATCCAATTGGTAGCACTGGAGGCTTGGGCGCCGCTTTCTTTTCCAATGGCATCACGACGTCGATCGGATTGGAGGAGGGTTGTGGCTGCTAATGTGGATAGGAGGGTGAATGGATCATCACCTTCTTCTTTGTTATCAATCGTGATTTTGGGTGTATCGTCGGTACTTTGCACATTGGAATCTATGGCATCATTAATTTTCGTAGAGCCATTGATAGGTGTGGCTGTTGAGAATAATGGTGTAGGCTGTCGTTTATATCCTCCATTGTGCTGGCAATATTTTTTGAAGGATGACGTTCTTGGCTTCCATTTCGATGTCAGTGCTGTCAGAAAAGTGGAAGGGGGTAGAACGGCCAAAGCTTCAGCGAATGGAAGCCGTAAGCATAGGCAGGTGACGATGAAGCGTAGGGGAGAAGCGGCCATCATGTTGCTTGCCATTATGCTTACATAATATTTTGCACCTAGGTGTTGTTCTTCGCTATGCACGTTGTGAGTAATATCTATCTATAATTCTGTCCGTCGTCGAGAGGTCGTCGAGAGGTACAGTGCAAATTGTGAACAATTGTGCATTTTTAACGGAGAGAATTTTTGTAGCGCTTTGTTAGTATTAGTGTTAGTGTTGCACAAAAAAAAAAACGAGCAACATGGCGAAGGATAAAATCGCACAGGCTCTGAAGCTTTGCAAAGGAATCAATGACACGCCATCGCCAATCGATGCTCTCAAACTTACCAATGTCTTATCCTTGAAAGGATATGAAGGCACTTCGGGACACGGCTCGCTTGCTGGCCGATCATCTTGATAGTGCGATTGTAAAAATGACACCGTGCAAATACAATGCACGAACAGTCGAGCGTGCAATTGACGGCTTTCGCCATTACAAATTCAAGAAGTTCTCTGGGTTGTACGACCATAAATTGTCACCAATATTGGACGGATAGGTTAGTGCGGCAATCCGTGCAGAAGGGGGGGAACTTTCCATTGAAATGCTTATCCCAACAATAGACTTTTTCAATGAATGGAGTGAGTTGGATGACAGCTATTGACCTTCTCGCAGCACCCTTCCCGCCAATATTTTTTCCCCCACCTCATATTTTCGGCCTTCCGCCCACCATGGGATTGCCGCTTTTACTAGTAAACCCAAAAAATGAAATCTTTCTCTATTGCCCGTATGTCCAACCCAACGCGCACATCACCTCGAGACGTGCAATTCGAATCAAGCCAATAGTTGTATCGTCTGTTCATCTACTATATTCGTCGAGATATGAGCATTTCGGTGCTACTGCAAAAATTGCCATAGTAGTTCATGCTTTTTCGGCGGAAAATAGCCGCCGAAAATACTAGTAGGCTGCTAGTAGCACGACAATGCTCATATCTTGGCGAGTAATATAGATGAGTACAGGAAACAACTATTAGCTTAATTTGTATTAGCTGTCTCGAGGTCATGCGCGCGTTGGGTTGGACATAAAGGCAATAGGGAAAGATTTCATTTTTTTGGGTTTACTAGTAAAAGAGGCAATCCCATGGTGGACGGAAGGCCAAACATATGAGGTGATGGGGGAAAATATTGGCAGGAAGGTGGCGGGAGCCTGCTGCGAGAAGGTCAATGGTGAGGGTGGTATGTTTGTGAATGATTGGACGAGTAAATTATTGGAGGCCATTTTTCTATTGGAGTCGGATTGGGAAAATGATGATTTAATTGAAGAAATGTTGGAATCAATTGACAGTATACCAACACACTGGGTTGAAGGGGATCTGAACGATGTACGTGATACGCTTCGAGGGTTTCTGACTACAAACACTGAAGATGACGCGCAAGATGACACTGAAGAACACGCTTCAAAGAGGGTGAAATATTCTTAGAAAATGCTGAGAGCATTCCAGATAGCGAGATGAATAGTTATGCATGACCTTTGACCTTAGCTATGTTGTATGTGGTGTTGAAAGCTCCTAAAGCCCACCCTCTAACTTAGCAATATCGATGTTCCTTTGTCTTTATTTGTTACTTATCTATCTGAAAGTTGATGGCGCTGGTCTCATTTGTGTCATTCCCAATCCATGCAGAATGTGTGAGGAGATTCCAATGTTGAGATTTCGTCGGGGGCATGGCTCCAGGCGCAACATTTTGTTGCTAGAGAGCAATTCATTGCAAGGATACATGAAGGAGATTGGCGTCATCGGCTCCCAAAGCACGAACAACTGTGAATTTAGAATCATCAGCAAATTCATCAGAATCATGATGAAATTCCCCAGATAACTAAGAGTATGGTGGGACTCTATCAAATCATTGATGCTTGAACAATATGGCTGACCAACCTAATAGGGTATCCGTACATTTAAAACACTACAATACTTTAGCTTAGTGTTTGGCCGTCGATTCGAGCGTCGAGCGGACATCTCAGTGAATGAGATAATTAGAGACATTCAAATACTTCATGTTGAGAGAGGTTGGGAGGCACGGGCAACTAACCTCAACTAACCGTGAACTAACACTCGTTGTTGTATATGGTACCGACGGACAGACTCATAAATTGGTCAGAAGAAGTTCGCCTCAAAAAATGGCGCGTGGGATCGCGCCAAATTTCTCAGCGTAGGAATGTGTAGAAATGGGGAGTGGCCGGCGTTCGCGCCAAACAACAAACACCAAAGCCGCTAAGATCTCAACGTGCTCCATGACACAGGCCTCCCCCCATCCACTCCGTACCGCACCGCACCTACAGCAACCATAGTAGCCATTGGTAGCGTTTCATAGATCGGGTAATTTGATCTGTTATCCCCCCCAGTCGCAGCTTTGAAGGTTTGGTAGCCGCCGGCCTTCGCGATATTCTGCCTCCAAAATAATTTTCTGGCGAATTAGATAGAGGGCTCCGATCAAACACGCCGCCATAAAAAGAATTGCATCAAATAAATATTTGGAGCACCCCAAGCAATCAAGAGAGTGTCAATATCAGCAAAAACTAAGAGAACAATGAAGCCAGAATCACCCCCCAAGCGGGCCTCGTCCCGCATCAAGGCCAAAGTCAACGCTGCTGCCGCCGCGGAGGAGAGTACGCCCGGTACGACTGCGGCATCATCCGCTCGACCTGCTCCCTCTCTCAGGGCGGGACAACGTGCCATACCCCAAGCACCAACGGTTATGTCCCACGGATTTGGGGCGGCAGCATCATCAGGAGGTCAGCCGGCGGCGGTCGGAGTACGTCCAAAGATTTCTGGCGTACAATCGCGCCAAAATTCTCACGCGGCAGCAGCTGCCCCCAACACAGGACCGCATCCTCCATATCATCATCATGGCGCCGATCCCTCCCACCCTGGGCCACCTCCGCCCTACGCACCACCTCCCTATCCCGGGGCATACGCGCCAGTTGACCCGAAGGTTATGGAGGAACGGAAGCGTGCTGCATTGGCGTACGCTATGCAAGATCACGTGGGGGGCACGAGAGGTCGCAGACGTGTTGGCGTAACTAAAACTAGCAATGATGCTGCAGCCAATGTTGGGGCAAATACCAGTGCCACTGCACATGGTTTTACAAGCAATGCATCTGCCCCAGCTGCAGCAGCTCGCTCGGCGGCAGCGGGGGTGCCAAAACCAAACTATCCACCAGCATCCAAGCTCATATCAGGTGTGCACGCCTTGGCACAAGCAGCATCACAGCAGTCTGATGCTGAGAACCCTACTACTGCAGAAGCCAATAATGCAACAGCAGTAAACGCTGCTGCACCTTCAAAACGAAAGCCAGGAAGGCCACGCAAAAATGATGTTGCTGCATCTGCTGATGGCACATCTAATGCATCAGTGGCCAATGAAGCTTCCACAGTTGTGGGTACCACAGTAGGAGGAGGGACAGTCAAACGAAAATTAGGACGGCCAAAAAAGGTGACTGTACCCCATCCCAGCAGTCCCCAGGGCAAGGCAGCAGCCGCTGCTGCACGTGCCGCCAAAGCTGTAGCTCGTACACAAACAATTACAGGTAGAAAAGCCAGTGGCCCGACAATAAATGCAGCATCCAGTTCGACTAGTGGGGTTGTAGTACGAGCAGATAGCACATCTAGCGATGCAGCCAAGGGTTTGAACTCGTTGGCATTCAATTTGCAAAAGGATTTGAATGGGTGTGCAGATAATGCTCAAGTGACTGTGGCCAACCCGATTAGTCAGAGTTTGCCAAGTTCGAATGCCAATTCGGATGATGATGCCAGAGCAGTGCGCGAGCAGGCAGCTGCCACCAAAAGCAATCAGAGCATTCAGATTGCACAGAGTCAACAACAAAGTGCACAAAGTCAACAACAAGGTACACAAAGCCAGCAAAGCAACTACAATCCCCTCCCGCTAAAGCGCGCCAGTACAGATGCCTCCTCCGTCTACGATGACGAATATGCTCGCTTCATGAGAAGTCTCTTGGGCGATGATCAGAGTATCATCACCTTCAGGACATTACAGAGTATCAAGGGAGGTGCCTCTGTAGCTGGAAAGGGTAGCGTCGTAGGCAGTGCATTCGAGACTTTGGATGAGGATGACGTTAGTTATCAGTTGACCAGTGAAGAAGAAGATGACGACGACGAGGATGACGACGAAGACTTGGAGATGGAAGATGCAGGAGATGGCGACAATGGTGGTACAATGCATCAGGCATCGCCTCAGAAGAAATCAACAGCAGCTCCACTGTCCGATACTCCAATGGGCGATGTCCTACCCGATGAAGATTTGTTCAATGTGCTTGGTGAGATTGAAGGACTCATGGAGGAAGATCTTGAAGCGGCAGTCATGGCCTCACTCATTGGCGGTCCATCCGAGAGTGAGGCAAATGCTGCTCCGAGTACATGGGGCTGCATCTCTGGCATGGGTGGCGTCAGACCAGGAGTTGCAACTAAGCCTCCAGGTAGAGGTCCATCGAACAACAGTGGTGCGATCATGGGGACACAGCAACAAGCAGCCATTACAACACCTGGTTTTACAACCAAGAAGAAAAAGAGTACCACAACAGTAGTCACCACACCTAGTCCCATGCCTGGAGCCAGGGGTCGACAGGCCAATGCCCACTCTGTAGAAGTCCCGGCAGTGAGCAAGGATCAACTGGCACGATTACGTAGTATCATGGCACTCCATCATCAACTGTTATTGCAACAGGCTACATTGTCAGTAAGAGCCGCATACGTGCAAAAGGTACGAAAGGACGGAGTATCCGCCGCAGGTGCCAGTGCCTCCAGATGTCGCCTGTACGAGTTATCGCAGCCGTCGCCTCCTCCAGCTCCTGTTCCTAAACAACGAGAACCAACTGGGAAAAAGGATTCTTCCTTGCCCGAATCGAGGTTGGATACGAAATCTTTGACATTTTGTAGTACGCCATATGCAGAGAGTGGATGTTCTTACGTGAATGATTTTTTTGGTGGGGAGACCCCTGAGGAATTGAGCGAGTGTTTGGATGGGGCTGTGGGAATGTTGCAGGATTTGGAACAGAACTGGAAAGATGCCGTTCGTAACTCCATTCAACTACCCGCAGCTCAGCCTCCACCATCTCAAGTCCAAGGCGGTGGACGTGGCCGTAATCTCAACTTTGGCGAAACTACATCGCAACATTCTTCATCCAACAGTAATCATGCGAGCACAACAACAGATTCCAGTAGACGATTGACACGTTCAGCCTTCACCAAAACATTGCTCGAGCGCGAGTTGGAAATGTCATCAGCTAGCAATAGCAGCACTGGTGGTGAAGACAGGGCGGCATCACCGGCGAAGAAGCAGCTTGCATCCTCGACGGCCCAGTATCCTCCAAGTCGTGTTTCAGTATTTGACGTCCGCGGCTTGAGCCGATTGAAGGAGACATTTTCAGCATTGGATAATAGCGTGAAAGATATTCAGATGGGACGTGAGAAGGGTAAGAATAAGGATGGGCTTAATATATTGGCGCCGGATGTGGTAAGTTCGTTAGTGTTTGCATCTGAAATATTGAGACCAGTGAAGGTTGTGCCTTCGTGTCAGAGTTACTCATATGTCACTCGTTGTGATTCATTATTCTCTCCTTGGTGAATCATTTACTCTCTGCAGCACGGAAAAGCCTGTGAACAACTTCTGAAACACGCCAAAGCTGAAATCGACATGGAGTACCTCCCAGGCGGCAGTGCTGATCTCGGTAAATGCCTAACACACGCCCCCGAAGCATTCGACGATCCCGACAGGGTCCAACACCCACTAACGAAGAAGCACGAGGCTGAACTACGGAGGAACCGACACACCTTCACTGCCGGCGAGGATAATTTAATTCTACGTGGCGTGAACCTCTACGGAGAGAAGGAATGGTGTTTGGTATCTGACCGATTCTTGCCCGATCGTGTGGTGAATTCGATATCGCAACGGTACAACAAGCTGTGCTTCCTCATTTACAAGGCGAATGGCATTGGGATTGACGAGAAGGGAAAGTTGCCTCCGATACCAACGTTTTCGAAGGGTGCCATATATGATATGACCAAGGTGGCTAAAATCAAGCCTGCGAGGGCACCAACGACCATGAATGTACATAGGTGGACTATGGAGGAGGACATTGGTGAGTTTAGGTTGTGTGTGTCCATTTGTTACTAAATACACTTTTATCTGTTTTGCATTGTGTTCATATCTCATATCTTCAACTCTTATGACTATTGGTAGCCATCCTCAAGGCCGTACCAGTAATGGGAAATCTCTGGGCAGAAATTTGTACTAAGCTCATGCCCCATCGCGATCGAGGACATATACGCAAGCGTTTCCAAGTATTGCAGCGTAGGATACCGAAAGGGATAACGAAAATGAACTATAAGTACCTCAAGCGTCCGGCGGAACAACCTCCGAAACCGGCCAAGTCGCCGAAGCGGGCCAAGACGCCTCGTTCGCCTGCCAAGAAGAGGGTCATCAAGAAGAAGGCAAGTCCGAAGAAGGCAGCACCAACAAATAAATTCCCAGCAACGACAACATCCTCTGCATCGCTACCACCAACATCTCCTGTCAAATCTGCAGCGAGGCCGCCACCTACCTCGCCAGCCAAGATTTTTGCACAAGCCGCCGCAGCAAGGGCCGCTGCTGCATCGCCTGCCTCTCCTTCTCCTGCCAACATCTTTCAACAAGCAGCCCAGCAAGCAGCCCAATATAGGCGACCGCCAATGTCTCCCATCAGGAGTGATCCGGCGCCACAATCACCGCCCAAACTCGACACGAATCCCGAAAGTCCTCGAAAACAAGTGAGGCCGTTCGCGAATCGTGGAGTCCAAGCCCTTTCTCAAGCATTTGAGGCCGTCGAAAGTGGCGCCGTAATGGGTGAGCCTTCTCCAGAAACAAGGGTTCTTGCATCCTTACTAGGAGGCTTTTCTCAGGGCTCTCGGCTTGGCTCCTTTCCACACCGCGAGCATGAAGAAAACACCCAAATGGGCGTGGAGAAAATCCTCGGAAATACCGACGACTGGTCACAAGCGTCTGGAATGCAACGGCTCATTGAAGCTGGTGCTGCAGAAAGCAACTTTGTGCGTGATCGACATCATGGTGAGGCGGCGTCTCCGGCCAAGCCCAGTGAGCTACCGATGTATCAGGTTCAGGATGGTGATGCAAGTGGGCTATCAGTTATCAATAGTAGCAACCACGCTGCTATTGGAGGTCTGAGCAATCACGGTGAACGTAAGAGTATACTCTCAAGTGTCATGGAAAAGACGAATGAGAATGCACTCAAGAGGAAGAGCTCTACAGCGTTCCCTAGCACCCCCACGAAGCATGGATCACCCAGCCAAAAAAATGTACTTCCAGCTCCAGAGGGGTATCCCTCCTCCATTCCCACGTCGTCGATCTCGTTCAACCTTGATACACCTGTCAAAGGATTAGGGATGGGATTAGATGCGGCAGGCATGGGAGAAACCACGAACCAAGAATTCTTTGAGATGTTCATGTCAGACAAGAGTCGTCAGGCATCCACCCCAGGACGAGCTGGTACCATGAGGAATTCTTCCGCTAAGGCCTCAATGATGATGTCTCCCATCAAGCTTGGGAATATGGCTCCTACTACTCCCCTATCGCAATTTGGAACGATTGGGGCGTTATCGGGCCCGCTGGATGGCGAGAATAGCCTACTCATGCATGCCTCTGATTTTGACGCAGTGGCTGCCCTCACGGACCTCAGCAACTCGGCACCCAACACTCCATCCAAATTGCTTCGGCCAAGGGAAAGTTCTCAGGGGACGGTGTCCTACAATCATGATGTTGCTGACGGGGCAGAAGAAGAAGAGGAGGAGAAGCGGGTCAGCAGGAAGAAGCCCAAGACTAGTTTCTTTGGACAGGTCAAGGCAAAGGTTGATGAACGAAAGAAGTAACTGGTGGCGGTCAGACGCCCAACGCATCGTGCTCTCTAGAGAGATGGGTGTCCTCTCAAAAAAAATGATTACATAATCCATGAATACTAATCTAATAGCATGTCTTTATCAAAACGTCGAACGCCTACATCTGATACCTATTAGCACCGAAAAATTAATTTATCTTCTCCCTCTCTTCTTGTTGGCTGTTCTTCTCGGCTGTCATCCTTGTTGGCCCATGCTACGTTATTCCTTGTGCCAATTGGTGTCAAGACATTGATTTCTCCTCTCCAAAAGCCAAAAACGCTCCACGCTCTATTATCAATCGATCATCAAACATCGCTGAGATGGACTGATTCAGTATTGTTTATAATACATAAAAGATTCTTTCAATTACGCGTGCGCAGAGCAAACGCCGAGCTTGGGTACCTTTCCTATTTAGATATGAGTGCTTTGGCATAAAGGGGGGCATTTACTAGGCAATGCCACCCCCCTTGCCACCATGGCTTTACCTG
>JALLAU010000622.1:0-13709 GCA_036939495.1 Thalassiosira hispida
GACAAAGTTCGAATCCTTTACTCGTCAGTTGTCTGGCTGGGGCTTCAAGAGGCTCTGCAGGTCCGGCCCTGATAAGGGATGCTACTACAACGAATCTTTTCTACGAGATCTACCAAAGTTGACCTGGTGAGAAATTCATATGCTAACATACAGGTAATTCTCCTCTTTGTTATTTCAATTACAAAATTGACTAATCATTACTCTAAATAAAAAGGTTGATGAGTCGAGTGGCAACAAATAAAGGAAAGCTCAAACCTAACCCAAACAAAGAACCAAATTTCTACAAGATTTCTCGGCTACATCCCCAATTGCCACCTCCTGCATCAACTAGGTTAAACTCATCGCCACATACAACTACAGCGATGATATTAGGCCCTGGACAGAATTCAATTGCTGCAGCCACAAGACAGACAGAGGCAGCATCAGCATCAGCCACGATATTTCCGGCACAGTTAGTGCAACATAGTCAAACTTTTGACATGAGCAACATCTCACAACTAAATACAGCTCATGAATATGTTGCAGAGAATTTAACAGCAGCCATGAACATTCCAAGTACCTCAATGTCTAGAAGTTCAAATGATGCGACTCAAGATTCTACAACCACGAAGTTAGCTCCAATGATGACATTGCACCCAGGAGATTATTTGAATCCCATGGCCGCAACACAATCGGAATCAGCTGCAAGTTCGACAGCATCCGCATCAATCCTAGCGGCATCCACAGTGATGGACTCTCAAGTTTCCACAGGATTACAGCACCGGACCACCATACAATCACATCGGTTTTCCAATGCAGATATTTCATCGGCGTCCACTCCAACTGATATACCAGGTCACAACCCTCATATACAAGATTGTTATTCAATGCAAGACCGAATTGAATCAAGACACTATCAGCAAGAAAGTCTCGTGCCACCAAGCTCCTACTATGATCATGCACAAATGTCTCTTCAAGGAGAGGAGCTCGACGGTTTTCATGATGACATGAATGCATTTATTGATAATTTTCAGTTCTGATAATATTATTATTAGATCAGACCAATCAGAAAACGGCGAAGAAGAAGGTAGCAGGAGAAGAAGATAGATAAAACTTACAAAGAAACTCCACTGAAACCACATTGAAACATGATACAATTAGCGTTATTCTTGCTTCGCAAATAATATAATAATATGTTCGCGGGAACCCACAATGGCTACGAATCCTTGCCGAGTAACGAGTCTGCTCAATAGTTATCAGGGTTGTCAATAGCTTCCATCTCCCCTACGCTGTTTCCTGTTCAAGTTTGGTTGTTCGCATCCCTGCTCTCGATTGGATGCCAGCAAGTGTGCATCGAGGGCAAGGCTACAAATCAAACAATCGCATCAGCTTTAAATATCCACCAAGGGTGATTTGAAGGACGCTATGCATCTTTATCTCTAGATACTTGAACATGCTAAGAGTTCAAACCGCACCATAAACTTTCTACTAAAGACTGTAGACAATGACTGCGATTGGATGGGCAGGATGCTCAACGTCTCAACAAATCATGCTCCACGGTAAGAAATCAAGCTCCGCACAACGCAGTGGCAATTTCCGCGACCGTCAATTGAATCGGACTTTCCTCTGTGCCTGAGTCCTGCAGAAAAACCTCTTGAAACCAATTCTCATCTTTTGGTATCGCCGTTCCTCGCGGGACTTTCTCATCGCTGACAGATACTCCTGCTGGGCTGGCAGTAATGTTGCTTTTGCACTGGCTCGATTCTTCAGCCCTTGGTCCTTCCCTGTTCGGCCTTGGCCTCATCAAGCTGCTCCGCCGTCTTCATTTTCAATAGCACGCTCAATATCACGGCAAGCAGTAGCAAGAATACTGGGATGCCGACTACCACTATATACCACACCTGGGCCCAACATGGCTGCCAATTGGAGTGCGCTTTGTTATATCATCGACTCTCGCGTAGTTGTAGAAGGTACGGCGTCCTAAGTCAGTTTTCATCAAGATCTCATTCATTATTATTTCATGAAACCTGGTCAAGGTTAGCGAGACCCCAGCTCCACGATGCTGGTCCCATGCCTTCATCCATTCTTCCGTGACAGGACTCAATGAATGGTGAATACACTTCCTTGCCACAATGCTGTGTTTATTGCTTTGTTGATGTTGCTGTCACTGTTGTTGTTTTGTGACCCAATGGCACGTACATGTAATGTATGCACGCTGGGCAATCATCAAACTGGCGGGAAGAGAAATATTATTAATACTCATCTCATGCTCCGTGTGCATCTTTGTATTAAAGCATCCGTGCTGTTACAACGAGAAAAAAAGAAATGGGCCACACGGTACTCCAATGACAATATTTCTATTACTTTGCTGATTTAACGTCTTAATTCATCTTTATTTGCAATCGCATGATACTCCGCCAGCTATCCTACCTCGGCGGTGGAGGCGGAGAAGGATAACTACTCCTCGGTGGCGGAGGCGGTACCGACCTACCCCTCCTTGTCGCGACGGGGTTGGGTGACGTATTCGGTGATGCTCTACGAATATAGAGGGGTGACGTGTTGGGCGACGCTCTACGGACGTTATTGTTGGGCGATATCCTCCGAGGCGGCGACCTCCGCGGCGGTGGAGGCGGCGGGGGGAATCGATGGTGCAAGTTCTTGTACGATGCACCCGGAGGGTCGGCTGATTGGTCGGAGTCCGTAGAAAGGACGGATTTGTTATCGTCCGATTGCGGCGGAGTTGGTACAACGCCGCCTTCCTTCCCGTTGCTGTAACCCCCATCATCCTCATCATTGTTCGACTGATTATTATTCGACATGTAGGCATTGTATTCCACGGTGGAGTTTTCGGGAATGGCGGCGGCCCACGCACTCCTACGATCGTCTCGGGGATTCGATTGGGCTCGACGCGCTCTTGATTTGTGACTGGAGGATGCTGCTGCAGAGGCACCACCGGAGGATGACCCGTGCGACCAGTTGGAAAATAATGAATTGCCGCCGCTTGTGGAAGACGAACTGGACCAACCCGAATTGCTCGCTTCCTCGGAGGAGGAGCTGGAACTACTGCTGTCCGAGTCGATGGGCGGGTGCTGCTCTTCGTAGTTGTCGTAGTTCGCGACAGGGTAGGCTCCGTCGGCCCCCTGGTCGTTGCCAGCGATTGACTCATAGTTCGCGGCGGCGTATTCAATACCACCATTATCGCCGCTACTGGCCATATTATATTGGCTCGAATCATAATTTCCAGCGTACGCAACACCATCGTCGGCTGCATACTGGTCGTTCGATGTTTCATATTGCCGGAAGTCATCCGTCATTACTTTTGGATGGCCAACTCCTCCGACTCCTCCCTGTCGGCCTGCATTGGCCGCGGGAATGTCTCTGTAGGATGCCGCCGGAGGATCTGACGAACGTGACGATCCACTAATCGACGTTTCGTCGTGCTGGTCACCGTAGTCACTGGCATTATTGTACTGGTATGCTTGATCGTAGGTGGCATTATTGTTGGAGTAATAACCCTGCTGGTTGTAGTCAGTCTCGCACTGATGGTGGTGTTGAGTATTATCTTGGTCGCTTGGGACAATTGTCGGGTGTTCGTCCCCTGAGGACGCAGCATACTCCCCCCCTTGATACTGAGGAGCTTGGTTTGGATGCTGATGTTGTTGGTAATCTTGATATTGGGTATACTGAGCAGCAGCTTGCTGGCTTTGATACTGCTGATAGCTTTCCTGTTTTTGCTGGCCTCGGTTTTGGGACTGATCAGCTTGCTTGTTTTGCTGATACTGTAGTTGGTAGGCCGCTGCTGCCACATGATAGTCATGGCTTTCCTGCTGCTCTTGAGTATACATAGAACCTTGGTTGTTTTCATGATCATGATCTTGGTGTTCAGAATGGTTCTGACCTTGGTCTTGAGCTTGTTGGTAGGTCACGACATCCCTTTGTTCCCCTTGGCTGCCTTGACTTCCGCCGGATCTTCCACTGCCCGTCGAGCGAATCTCGTCATTACTCTGACCCTGCTTCTGAGAATACTTGGCAATCATATCCGCAACAACAGGTCCGTAGACGGCAGCATCATTGCCCTGCTGATCTTCATCGTCTACATCGTCATACACTTCATATCCCTCGCTCCCGTCTTCTTCTTCGACCTGTTCCGTATTCGAATTATTATCCGAACAGGGCGAACTCTGGTACGGACTGCCACAGTTGGTCGGCGTGCTCTGCTGCTTGAGGGCAAATTCCATGCCAGTATAGGATGGGCTGTCGCTCTCCTCGTCGCTAGAGCCATAAGCATCATCGCCCTTGATGGTGGTCAAGGCAGCGACCGATTTGCCGGTCTCGACAACTAGTGAACCGATGGCAGTCTGCTGCGCTTTACTGTCGGATGCGGAGACCATGGACATGTCCCCCTCGATGGACGAGGACGATCCGACGGAACGTACATCCTCTTGAGCAGCCTTGGAACTTCCCAGGAATGGAAAGGTAGACAAGTCCCCATTACGTCGCTTGACAAACATGAGTCCCGCAACTACGACTATAGAGAGTACCACAAGTGCACCCATCAATGCGGGTACGAACGAGCCGTTCCCCTCTTTCTCATTGGGATCCTCCGTGTCCACTGCGGCAGTGCGTAGATTGCCCTTGTTCTTTTCCGTAGAATTCGTGGCACCAATCTCGTCCGAAAGCGACTGCGGACCCACCTGCCCCCCAGCGGCGTAAGAAGTAATAACTAAAGGCTTGCTCCGCATTCCCACATTTCCCGAATCGATAATCTCACCCTTGCCCAGCTTTCCACACACAGTCTCATACACTGTCGGATTCTGCTCGCTGCCATCCACAAACGAATAGAGCGGTACAGATGCACCATTATTGGCACGTGCGATCACTTGCATTTCGTACCCCAACTTGTACAATCCCTCGGTCAGATTCCCAAACGAATAAGTCCCCGGAAAGGATACCTCCAGACTCTCGATAATGGCCTCCGTGTAACAATCCGTGAGGGAGACCACGATCATGGCATCGTTGACGGTGTACCCTCCCACGGCGGCGGTGCGCTCGTTGTTTTCCATATTGCCGTTCTCGTCCACGTCTAGGTAGATGAATCCGCCAATTCTTGCCATGATGAGTTCTATTGCAGCAGGTGGCTTCGTAGGTGACATAATTTCCGACTTGTTGGCATCACCTGCGGGAGTAACGCCCGCCGGAGCAAGAGCGGCAGATTCAGGCATAAAGCTGCTATTCTGATACTCATCATTGCCCACAAGATACAAACCTGCATTCCACTGGATGTGATTCTCATCATTGGACGTATGACAATTCGTCCATCCCAACATGTTCGTATCACTATCCGGACCCACCGAATAGCCATACTCGTTCGTGTAGCTATATCCATACTCTGTCTGGGCACTCACGTCAAACTTGACACGATACGTCCCACCAGGTGGCACTTCAAAAAAGTAATAGCCATCCACGTCCGTCACGGCAGACTGAACTTGGCCATTGGGATGTTCGCTTCGAGAAGTGTCGACACTGCATTCGTACAACTTGACTTCAAAGTCTTTGATGGTGGATTCGCCTTGGTCGATACGTCCATCGCGATTGGTATCGAGCCAGACTGTTCCGTATATGTTGGACGTTGTAGTTGATCCATAAAAGTCGCTTTGAGATTCGCCTGTGAATATGTTATTATCCGAGGGAGAGGGTGTGGGTGATGAGTTCGCTGCAGCTGATGATGAACCACCACTGTTGTTGTTGCCTGGAGCAGATGGACGTCGTGTCCGTCGTTGTGTTGGTCTAGACGTAGACTGAGGAGTGTCTGCTATCAGGGACTCAACTAGAACTGGAGCAGGTGTAGGTGTAGGCGCCGGAGTTTCAGGCACATGCTCCATTGCAACCATATCACTAGGCCTGACTTTGACACCCCAAGTAATCATTCCCAAGGGCATACCCGCCCTCGGTGGACTTGTCAATGTGACACACATTACACTACCATCCCCGCCGCCACCATTCTCCATCAATTGAGATTGTTCTTCCATCATCCCAGCTGCATTCCTACAATCATTTGAAAACCCCAACACGGAGTTTTCCTCCTTGCTTCGTATCCGATTGTGATAATCATAATTGCTATCGTAGATTTCTAAATTGGATGCATCGTATCCCAAAATGTTCCCGTCGGAAGTTAGGGTTAGATGTGAAAATGATGTTTGGGCTGCAGGCATGAATAGCCATGCTAGTGTTGTAGGTATAGCTTTCCATGCTAGTGTGGTTGGAGTGGCGTCTGTGGCTGAATTGACGGTCGTCCCGTCAGCAGTTGAACCACCATTCGTGCCACCACCAGCCGTAGTGACATTGGATGTGTCTGTAACATTATTGGTGTTGTTCGTAGTGCTATTGACGAACCCAACAATGAACTGACCACTATCGGCATCGATACCAAATCGCATATTGCCATGACATAGAAACTCTCCGCGTTGGAGTGTTTCTCCGGGGAGGAGTGTGGGGCTGCTACCCTTGCAAACGTTAGTGTAGCCACTACTCAGTCGTCGTCTATTCTCTGACTGCGGTCTAATTTGCTCTGATGGCTGTCTATGCCGCAGATTTCCACGTCCTCTCTTCTCCATGACGACGCCTCCAACAGCAGCATTACCGTCTACGGGCAATAATAGTATTGGAGCGGCGGCAGTGGCAACGTTGTATGGACCCGCCAACAGTGATGACACGATTAGCGAATAGGCTGTTAGCGGTCTTCGTCTTCGACCTGCT
This sequence comes from Thalassiosira hispida, assembly GCA_036939495.1. Lineage (NCBI taxonomy): Eukaryota > Bacillariophyta > Thalassiosirophyceae > Thalassiosirales > Thalassiosiraceae > Thalassiosira > Thalassiosira hispida. The sequence goes on from JALLAU010000622.1 coordinate 6,736, forward strand.
CGCCTATTACACGGAGCAATACTCATCCTCTACCCGTTCCTACTTGCAGTTCTCTCCACCCTCACACTTCTTGTGGACGACCAATCTTCTGCGCCTCTCTGGGGGATCGTGGTAAGCGTTGGCAGCCTATTATTACCTCAAAGTCCACAGCCTATCGGAGTGGGGCAGTCGATCGTTCATTGTTCATGAGATTCATATTTTAGTTGGGTTTGAACGGCCTATCTATTGTACCTAGCTTTTCGCTAGCTTTGTCTTTATTTCGCGGGGACGGAAATAAAAGGCAAGGGTGATTAGAGCCTGTGTCCTTTCCTGTCTTCCAGGAGGTCTCAGATATTATATACTATATCCCACGTATGCATGTAGACTTATTACTGATTCCCGATTCTACTGAGTACCGCTCGAAGGAACTTTGGTACGATTGATGATAGACGACCGAGAGATAAGTAAGATGCTTGGGGGTTGGGGGTGACATTTGGCGGGAGTTCCCTTTCCCTTGGCGGGAGAGAACGCGCCAACTAGCCAAAAGCAAGCCAAGAAGTTTTAGATGTGGCCACATTCATAATCATACCATAATATCGTACGATACACGCCCACAATAGCCCACAATACAATCAAATCCAACCACCCTTCACCTTCACCAATCACCAACAATAATCCCGACATCTATAAATAAGCCATGGGAACCGAAACAACAACCACCGCGGCCAATGATGTCCTCCTCTACACCCCAAACCTAATAGGCTACCTCCGCATAATCCTCACATTACTAAGCATAACTCTCATGATATTATGTTCACCTACCCACTGGGACATTGCCATTACATGCTACATAGCATCATTTGTCGGTGATTTGTTCGATGGCATGGCGGCACGGAAATTTAATCAATGTAGTACATTTGGTGGATTGTTGGATATGGTTACTGATCGGTGTTCGACTGCTGGGTTGCTTTGTGTTTTGTGTCGAGAGTATGGGGATGAACCGTTTTTGGTTTTGGTGAGTTGCTACAATTATTGTTTGCTTTGCTGACCTTTGATTTTACTTTGGCGGCATTTTCAAGTTTGTTGATGGTGGTGCCTAATTTTAGTGCACTCAATAAATATTGGATGTCTTTGGGGCGATTTGTTTGCTGTAAAAGTTGACTACTTATGGTATTTTGCATTTTCTGACTTCCTATTTGCAATCTCAAAAATAAATGATATATTCAGCTCTTCATAATGCTCATAATTTTGGACATATCCAGCCATTGGTGCCAAATGTACTCAACGACATCACTGCAACAACATCACAAATCAGCCGACGGGAACAAGGGACGGTTCTTCCTCGTTAGATGGTATTATTTATCTTATCCCTTCTTTGGATACTGTTGCGTGGGCGCTGAATTTACATATGTGGCACTGTACATTCTTTCGAGGGTTAATGCATTGGGTGGATATGACACAGTCAAAACGTTTGTTGAATACTTTTTGATGGCATCTGTACCAGCTTGTGCAGTCAAGCAACTTGTGAATGTTAGTCAACTTTGCACTTCTTGTTATGCTGTCGCGGAATATGATGCCAATCAGAAAAAGCAAGTAAAGTCAGAGTGAAGGGATCTTTTACATTTTGTGAGTGCTGTTGCAGAACATTTGAGAATGAAATAGATAGAGTCGGTTCAGGCAGAGAGGGGGAAATGGACATAGTCAAAAATCAATCACACTATATATTAGCCATTAATTTAGAAACTAGTGTTGTGACATAAACTCCTTGTACTCTCATGGAGTTTCATAATACATCTCTTTCCTACAAAACAAACTCAATACCCAACGCCTTCTCACATGTCTCCCATACCAACTTCTGCTGTTCAGGATCACACGTATTCTTATCAGTTGCGCCAATCCAGCCAGTCTTTTGCCTCTCTCCGCCAGCCACGGTCTTGATAGGCTTACCGGTCGCTCTGTTTTTCGGAGCATATAAGTCACCACTCTGGGCTTGCGGGCTGAAGCAGGCCATCGCAGCATTGAGACTCCCATCAGATGCCGATTGCTTTGGTATCAACCAGTCTAGCGACATCAGCCAAGTTCCAGACATGTGCTTCGTATTCTGCAGTGGAGTGACTGAGTATCCTGGCTCGCATCCAATCGATTTGATCTTTGAGTTGGACTCTGCGAGCTTATGATGTAAGGCCATGGCAAATGCAGAATTGGCCAGTTTTGACTGGCCATACCTTTTCCATGGTCCGTCCCTTCCAAGTGCCATCTGAGACAATATCCAAGCATCATTGCCTCCCAAAGTTCCAGCATCACACTTTTCAAAGTATTTCGCCTCCACGGCACTTGGAAATTCTCTTGCACTCGATGATTGTGGCACAATCCGTGCCTCGCCTCGCTTTTCTGCTGCATCCTTCACAGAGGGGTAAACCAACGAAGTCAGTAGAAAGTGACTCAGTTGATTGGTCTGCATCTGTACATCGAACCCATCTTGTGTGCGGTTGTCATCCATGGCCATAATCCCAGCGTTGAGGCATAATACGTCCAAACCGCCATATGGTTTCACTTCTTGGTTGATCTGCTCGGCGGCCTTCTTGACGCTATCAAATGACTGAAGATCACAGTCAATGGTTTTGATCACCGCCTTGTTAGTACTATCATCGATGTACTTGTGGAGATCCTCCTCGCTCTTTTCTGACCGTTCAGATTTGCGATTTAGCAGGAGCACAAGCGCCGCGTTCTTGACAATAGCACAACGGGCCAAGGCGAAGCCAATGCCGGTGGTTGTGCCTGTGATGGCCACAGTCTTTCCGACGAGGGATGGCAGTAGCTCCTCATTCTCCATGTAGGAGTTGAAGAGATCTTCAGGGAGAGATATTCCTCTTTCGCTCATTTTTCGTTGTTGCGCTGTTTTGGGTTAATGTTGTAAAAAAATATGAAGATCAACAACAGCCGCCGGCGATCCAAGAAAGTTGGATTATAGTCTTTGGCTTCTTCGCTTCTCTAAACTATTCCAAACTGTTCCAAAGTGGATCTTTTTGGATACATCACGCAAGTCACGACGTGATCAGACCGTTGGGTTTAGGTTTAAAGCAATTTATCCCTTCCAGGTATTTTTTCTACATAGGTATCTAGGCTTTGACCTTTTGGTGTGTCAGTACGATAGGTAATGAGCGAGCGCTCTTTGTTGCTGACTGGGTACCTATCGTACCAGAGATCGAGAGTGAACAATAAATAGAGCATCTGGGTCAGGTAGAGATGGGTGCTGAACATTGACTAGTCTCAGTAGAGCATGTTATGTGCATATTTAGTGAGAGTGTGGGAATTATGAGACGATGAGATTGCAATATAAATATCGTATTCCTGTAACAGACTAATTAATACATATTATGATAGATAGACAGATCACTCCAAGCCACAAGTTATGTTGCATCTTTTTCTTTGTTGGATGGAGCGCAATTTTAGGACACGGGTAGCAAGAAAGGTACCTTTCCCAAAACAGCCCGATAAAATGTAACTTCGCCCCGAAAGCAACACCCAGCTAGCAGCGCAGTTCTTACGCCCTTCTCCAACATGTTTATTTGGTTTTGGAAAAGAAAAATATGGCTAAGTTAGGAATCAGTCAGCATTCATGAACTCATTATACATACAATGATGGCTTCACTTGCTACTCCCTCCCTCTGCCACGTTATCTTTTGAAGCATTCGTTTGACTGGTAAGCATCACATCCCTTGACAAGAAAAGATGTTTATATGAATTTGAATGCAATATTATTTACTACCTTCTAGAGGCGTCCACTGGCCCAAGCAAGATGAGTAAATGACCCCCCCTGCCTACCTCACTTATGAATACTTCTTTGCACAACACTGGCACAACACCAACCATTCAAAACATATTCATTATGTGCCACATGCATCTCAATAGGAAGCGCCGCATCAATTGATTCAAGTAAATCGTCACAAGACCACCCCTTCATTGGAACAGATACTACTTCAATCCTTCTTCTTCTTCTTCTTCTTCTTACCCTTGGTCGTACCAGTTGATCCCAGCCCCAATAGCAGAGACAGAATCATACCAAAAAAGAACCCAATAATTGCACCCATGACCAACAGAGCCGCGGCTGCATTCTTTCTAAAACTAACAATGTGTTCAAAATCCTCCAACAAATACTTCAAATGATCATTGTCCTTTGTCATGGCCTCGATCTTCAGTCGGAATTGTTTCATCTTCACATCAAACATGGAGGGTGGCGGCGGGATGACATCAGTCATTGCCGATTTGGTCACTGCCAAGTTGTATCCTACCGTGACAAAGTCGTACATGGCATCCAGATTTCTCGCGCCTTTGTAGTCGAACATCTTTCGATCTGCAAAGTATTTGAGCGTGGGATAGCTCTTAATTTTGAAGCGAGTGGCAACCTGTGTCTCTTTCGTCGCGTCAACTTTGGCTATGATGATCCCATCTTGTGGATTATTCTCCTTGAGCTTTGCATCGAGATCCTCCCTTTGAAGAGAAGAAGGATTGTGTTTCAGGTGACATATTATGATGAGATCTATGTAAACGAGACCAGATAGAACAGCGCAATTTCATATTTTCGCCACCTTCACACTTCACCGATCATCGCGATACCAATACTACTCACCAAATGGGTGCTAGCGACTTACAATGACCACACCAGGGCGCATAAAACTTGACAAACCACTTCCCCGTCGTTTGTCCCGTCGAGGCCTGAGTTTGATGCTCAAACGTGACATCGGTGAGGTCGATCACTGCCGCGAGAGACTGCGGCAGCAGCGCTAACGCCAGAAGCGCGTTGGAGAAGAAGGTTGCGGCGGTCGTTTTCATCGTGAGTAGGACTGCGGCTATCAAGATCAAACGTGGGGGTCGGCAGCTAGGCTAATAATGTGGTACGATAGGGGGTGGCTCGCTGGTGTGGACTCGGCTGTTCTTGCTCGGATTTCCATTTGGAAATTGACGGTTTTTAGTGTTAACGTCCGTCCATCGTAACCGGCAGAAGCTGGAAGAAGTCGAATTTCCCCTTTTGAAAAACATGATTTCCGGATGTATCAACGTTTCATATGCATGACAGACGTATCCTGAATAATTTGTAACAAACACTACGTCGGGGGCAGATCTTCCACATTCCACAAGATCTATCTTGCCGAATCTTTCAGAGAAGGGGTTGCGCTTGGGCAAGGTTGGGCAAGGTTGGGCATAGAGTTGTTTTCGTATGTATGGTGATGTATCTATGTATGATTGGCACTCTGTTTTATAACATAGTAGTAGTAAGAGTTTAATCCACACTTTCCTTCCCGTGCGTCACTAGGGGAGAACATAATTCAAATAGATTCAAATCCAACGAATAATGCATATTCCGCGGTTGCCTGAATAAACCGTTCATATGTATTTTATACATCAAAAATAACAAGCCAAAACCAAAATATCCAACATCTTCGAGAAACCCCACCATACCCTTCTGAACATGCCAGCATACTCTAGGTTCTTTGTATTTGTATGCAAAGGGAGAAAGAGAAGCTATAACAACGAGGTGTCCACGTTAGGGATATTTAGTAATTAGTAATAACCACTCTCTTAGCGCGTGCGTGGGGGGGGTGGAAGAGATAAACACAGTACATTTCCTAACAGGAAGCAGAGTATTGCCCACTGATCATGTATGTAGAATGGCTGTGGCCGTGGCGGCACCATGGTAATTGTTCACACCCTATTGAACGCTATACATAGCATATCTGAGCATTAGTTACCCGTCAGGAATGCTTAGGAAAGCTGTGTTGTGGATGTCGCCTTATGAAATCGCCGTTAAAAATTGTGCATTTTAGACCATGCAAATAAGATGAAAATATTACTAATGCAAATAGTGCTTTGGATAGGGGCTTCCAAACTTTGATGTTGCCATCCTAGTCCGATTTATTTGTTTGGTGCCATCGATTTTGCATGCGATCCGTTCATATAAAATTGTGGCAGTGGCTGGTGCAGGCGCTGCTTTTTTTAGAAACTGTATTTTGTGTACATACCTCATGCCGGAGTATGAAGAATTGTATGCTTGTATGTATCTATAATATCCCAATGTGCGCATAACAGATATATAATATGTTATCATCCCAGCTCAAGCATCAAGGATCCCGGAGGTCTGTCGTTGTAGGTAACCGCCTCAATTGTGATCACAATCTTAGACTGGGAGCGATTTAAAGATCGCCAAAGAGATCATTATGAGAACGTTATTTGTTTTGAGCTCCTGCTAGTGATGCAACGAGACTGTTCAACGCAGCATGATATATGATATAGATGATGATGGTAGCCATAAATTGTGTGATTTCTAGACAGGTTTCATGGCAGCCTACAGACAAGTTATTATTGATAGTCTTGGGTGAAGGCCTCGTGGAAATTGTCTTTTTTGCTGTGTGCGACCTGCAAGAGTGTGGGGGTGTGAAGATTGTTGAATTGACATTCATCACGTTGAACAATTGCTATCGGTCACCCATCACAATTTCCAAATCTACTGTGGAGATCAGTGGGTTCTCATCTTGGTTCGTTGAGTTATTTGATTAATATGAGTGAGACTGCAGTCCCGTCGAATGCGTCTCGTTTCTGGACGGCCATCATGGCTGGTGATGCCTTGGCCGCCAAGGAAGCGGGTGACAGTTTGACTTCAGTTCCACTAGTTGCTGTGCCCACCTTCGAGTTTCCAGAGGACCTGCCCTCTGCAAGGGCCTTTGCTTCAGCTGCTTCAGCTGCTTCAGCTGGTGAGCCATTGGTCTTGTCACTTCCAACGGTGGAGCCTGACACTGTTGAGCGATAGTGGGATTGCTCTAAGGTATGTCGCTCAAATCAAGAGGAACAGGATTATGAGTACCACTGGGAGTATCAGTAAGTCCCGTTCAGATGGATTGGGCGGAGTCATACTAGGGGGCGGCTGGGAAGTGATACAGTACCGAGGCAGTAGCCCTAGGGACTGCCACTCCGACGAGATGAGTGGTACGTATGACTGG
>JALLAU010000623.1:0-13498 GCA_036939495.1 Thalassiosira hispida
TTTACAGTGGGGAGCATTGGACTCTACATTACCAGTTTCTAATGTCTCATCAACACGATGGTAGACTCTCTTATCTTTGCGCCGTTGCAATATTTGTTGCCCGACCTCTTTTAATTTGTCGAAGATCTGATCTCTTACTTCGTCCACCTGGGTAACATCATTGCCACTCTTGTTTTTGTAATGACCGTGCCTTGAGAAAGATGTTTCTTGGGGGACAAACACCCTGATGATGATGGTCGCATAACGAAAGAACAGTGTCGTATTTGTTCTGTCGTTTTTGTATCCACTTGTTGGCAACGTCGTGTATCGTCTCTGGAAAAATTGTACATAGAGGGTCTCAGCTAAGCAGTCTAATGCCCACATATATAGTAAGGACGATATTGTGTGATGGGGTGACCATTGCCAATTTCTTTGTTTATTAGATATGGACGCTATTCTCATCACCGTTGTGGTTGAAATGATGTCATGTCATGCCACCTCATGCCACCCCGATCGGCCGATGCGACGAAAATGCGGTCAAGCAAGGGATTGTAGTCTTTCTCTCCTCTTGAGAGAGGATATGGTGGGATACGGATTGGGGATAGGAGAGAATGCTGGAGTACATGATGTAATGATATTGCTGATTACCCAGACACATAGTTAGCACTCTATTATCAGATTCATAACTTCTCCCATCCTTAGAATGTTGCAAATTTATGGATGCAGCCGAATTTTCCATAGGGTCGTTTGATTTTGTGTATGTCCACCTCCACTTGTCGTTCACCGTCTGTGAGAAAATGTACAGTTGCATTATAAGAAGAGATCCCCCATAATATTGGTGTTGCCACACTCTTCTTCTTGATTATAGGGGTTTTATCTTGGATTAGCACATAAATCACAGGTGAGGTAATGGCCAGATCTGTAGAGGAAAATTGGAAGGTAGTCGCCGTCTAACCGTTGTATGAACCAGTAACATTTTTCGGATTTGCTAAACTGAATGTGATGCGTGTACTGCATTTGGCTCACTCGTTCCTCTGCCTTCTTGTCCAATTTCTCTTGATTCTTCTTCCACTGTTATTTTTCTGTTTCTTCTTCTTTTCTCTGTGCACGCAAATATTCCTCTTTTTCTATCTTGCGTTTTGCCTCCAATTGCTTCTTGCTTTTCAGTTGGTTTCGGGGGATTCTATTCACATCTTGTGCTTCGTTTCTGTCTTTTCGACCATTGTGGGATATCAAAAATTCAGCTGCATCCCCATGATTCTTCATTGGAGAAAGAGTACCAAAGTCAGAATCGCGATCTTTTTCCTTTTCGTTTTTCAACATGAAAAAAAAACTCACCAAATGCCGATGTTCTTCATCATCGTTTGATTGTATTATATTGGATTCATGCACGAAAATATCCCTGGTCGTTTCGTTGTCTTTGTATGCCTCTGTGCCATGCACTATGTCTCCCATAATAGATAAAGACGATGACGCCGATGAAAGGGGTGACATCAGCCCAGCCGAGGAAGGGAAGCAAATCACGCAAAGAAACGGCTCGAACTGGAATGAATTGAAACACGCACGCGGTCGGGGTTGGTAACCTGAAGTGACTAGCTTCGTTTTGTGCACTCCAAACTCCAACTCCAAACAGCTTGGATTGTTGGTCGAGGACATCAACATCAACGGGAACAAAAACGTTGTGGGCGGTGGGCGGTCGCCCTGAACAGGAAAAAGTCCATTATGTCTATTTTCCCGTAAATATCCTTTGTCTTTGTCTTCTTTTTTTCTTCCAGACCACTCCTCATCGCCACTTCTATCTTGTCGATCTCAAATGACACACCAGCTTCTTCAAGGGTCTTCTTCCTCCAACCTGTTGCTGCTTCTCTAGCCATTTGTCCAGTATTCTCCTTCCACCATTTATATAGTGCGTGATTGGTTGAATTTAGTACAATCAAGATATCTTCTCCTCCAACCCGGACGGAAACGGCATCGGTTGATAGCTTCTTGACGTTTGCCACGAATGCGTCGTGTTGTGATTGTACGACGTGCTTCTCTGCATCACTCAATGCATCGTAGCCTCGCTCTTTGTAGGCCTTCTTGGCATCAGCAATGAATTCTCTGCCTATTTCGTTACCCTTCAATGATCCCTCGACGATACGTATCTGCTTGGCATCAGTCCTCTTCGACACGTCCTCGTCGGCATCACGCCATGCATCCCACGCCTCAGCCACAGGAGCTACGATAATATATTGCGCGAGGGTTAGTTCGTCAAGGTCTCCACTATTGTCACGCCAGGCCTTCCAGGCATCAAAATACCTTTTGGCCACCAGCTTCGCCACCCTTCAATGATCCCTCGACGATGCGTATCTGCTTGGCATCAGTCATCTTCAACACGTTCTCGTCAGCATCACGCCATGCATCCCACGCCTCAGCCACAGGAGCTACGATAACATATTGCGCGAGGGTAAGCTCATCGAGGTCTCTACTATTGTCACGCCAGGCCTTCCAGGCATCAGATACCTGCAATGATCCCTCGACGATGCGTATCTGCTTGGCATCAGTCATCTTCGACACGTCCTGGCCAGCATCGCGCCATGCATCCCATGCTTCAGCCACAGGAGCTACGATAACATATTGCGCGAGGGTAAGTTCGTCAAGGTCTCGACCTTTGTTACGCCATGCCTTCCAGGCATCAGATACCTTTTGGCTACCAGCTTCGCCACCCTTCAATGATCCCTTGACGATGCGTAGTGTCTCAGCTTCTTCAATTAGCATTTTTCAACCTGTGTTTGACGTACGGAGATAGCTTCACGACCAGTCACCTTCAAGATTTGGCTACGAATGATATGAAGTAAAAGACTATATCTATCCAAAGAATCCGAAAAAGCGCCTTGCGGCATGGTCTCGGCTCAAAGGTAGAATGGTTTCGGCTGGGTTCGATGTGGTGAAGGATCCTTTCCTGCCACGAGAAATATCGTGACGACTGGGTGTGGACATTCAAGCACACTAAGTTTGTCAAAGATCGATATGATCTCATTGGTACAATTTCATGGTGATTGAACTCGCTCTATGATATTACTTCCAAACTAAGAAGAATGAAGATATCACGTATTTCTTCACCTTTGTAACAACCAGCTTGGTTCAACTTCATCATTCCCTTTTGGAGGCTCTAATGACATTCTGTCCTCGGTATCCACTGCCATTTTTGACTGTTGGATTGGATACATGGCTGCACGAAGTGCCAGCATACAGCAACTCAATACCGCAATTGATAGCAGGGTGGAAAATATTGCTGCAATTCCGCCAACTGCATCAATGCATACAGCTATTGAAAACAAAATGGCGAGAGAAGCAAGACGTGTATGTAAGAGTCATATGAAAATGATTTGCCACAAAAGTGATCAAAAGCACAACCAGTCAAGTCAATTTATTCATACCATCGTGAACAAGGTTTGAGTATACAGGGTGTACCTGCCGATAACATGAAAGATATTGTAAGCACGAGGTTCAATCTCAGTATATTTACAGTACTTGTGTGAGCTTACCGATCTGCAGGATATAATGTCTAGGGTCGCCTCCAGAGAATCGTGGAGTTCATGAGTAACATTGTGCATAGTAGAACCTAACTCATCAAAGCGCCCAATCAGAGCTAAGCTGACATTGCAATACATAAAAATGTCCTGTGGTGTCAGTGTGTTGAAGACATTGAACAGATCGTGTGCTAGTATAAGCACAGAGTCCGCGCCATCTATTACATCTGTAAGCCCTTGTGCCCTTGTATGATCTACATCTTGACAACCCTGGTCGAACAGTCAAAAGTCAATATCGTTAGAAGGCATTTATTTCAGAGGTCCAGCTGAGAACATTACGCAATACATTCATATTTGCATTTCTCTCACCGAAAGATAAAATAGTACCAATGCAAACAAAGGTGATAATGAATCATCAGCCCCAGCTGCAACCCGGTAAAATAGTCTTCTTGCATGTTGATCAGGCTTTATACAAAAGTCACTCCCTGCCAGCGCAGCTATGAAAAATACAGCAGAGAAGATCGTTGCCAATACCACCTGCAGGACAAATATGGGCAATAGTACCATTCTTCTCATGACACACGTGAAGCAATTTTCAATGTCATACGCAGCAAAGGCAACGCCAATGATCATTACGAAGATGAGAATGATCATTATGCACATGATTAAGACCATTATGGCAAATGCAATATTTGCCTTGGCAGTCTGATCGTACACAAATGTTGTCGCATCTATAACATTCAGCATGTTGTCTTTGAAACCAGTAAGGAGGTGTTTGATATCGGCGCTAAATGTTATGAAATGGTCCTTTCCGATGTCATAATACTTGGTCAGTTCTGTGGTGTTGACGAGCTTTTCGAGGTCACAAGACTGTGCAATGTCATCTAAGGCCTCATCGGTCGTATTCAGACTGACTCCCACCCGTTGTTGGACGCTGAGTAGATTGTCAGTAACGTTGATAGACTTCATTGCAAGGTTGTTGAAATTCTGCGACACGAGATATGTGAGTAAAGGCAAGGAGTGAATTGTGCATCAGAGAACAGCAGTGCTGATAGTATAAGGCAAATGCAGCATTTACTATCAAAAGACTCACAGTAATTCCACTCCGTGTATTCACCAACGATTGCTTGAACCTCTTCACACCCAGTGCATAGAACAATCCAGCAGAAATGATTGCGCCAAAACCACAAAGGATGAACAGCAGTCGAACAATGATCACTTTCCAATAAAGCCCTCTCGGGACAGGCTTTGGCCGCAATGCAACTATTTTCCCAGTCGAATCCAAACGTGCAACCTTCATCCGAAACCCTTTAAGCTTGGGCTTTTTTGGACGTGTTGTTGTTGCTGCTGTTGTAGTGTCATCTGTATCTTCCATCCCTTCTTCCGCACCATTCATAGTAAATGATCCTGGTGATTCACTAGCCACAGTCTCAGCTTGTTTGTCAAGTTTTGTCGTGTCGTGATTTGAGATATCTTCCATGGTGCCTTTGATATCATCATTATTCACGCTATTAGCATCAGACTCTGCACATCCATAATTACAACCCATAACAGCAGTAGCCTTTTCAATAATGATGGAAACATGAGTGCTCCTATCCACAAAATCTCCAGAGCCAATTGTTTTCAATGTCATTATTCCATGGTTGCTATCCTCATTGTCGTTGTTGTTGTTGTTGTTGCTATTGCAAAAAATCGTGTCATTATTAGCATCATAATTGTCGCTGTTGCATGTCATTATTTCGTTGTTGTTCTTGCAAAAAATCATGTCATCATCATCATTGGGATCATCATGGTCAGAATGATCACTGTCAAGATTCTCCCCATTCTCCTCAATGCCATCAACGTCCTCTACGTCCTCCTCCTCCTCCTCATCAACTGCAGCAGCATCATACTCAAAATAACCACACAAAAACCCAACTCTTTCATACCCACAAACCTTCAAAATAGCCATAATCATCAAAGCCACAGCCATCAATCCCACAATGAAAATGGATCCCACTAATATCCCCCATACATACTCTTCCATTTGGTCAGGCAACCCTTCCCATAACACGGGTATATTCTTTGGAAAACCAAATCGAGGCAAGAGGTGTGTGCGGATGATGGATGCCGTGGGTTTGTATGGGTTGGGGGTGTAGGATCCGGGAACGACTACGGTGATGTTGGCGTCATCATCATGGAGTTGTCTAGCGAATAGATCTTCGGCTGCTGGTAGACCCTCATTATCGAGATGCACCGGATGATTCATACCAATACCAACCTTCCAACAGTTATTTCCCAACGCTAATGCTATAACGACGAGACCTCCAAATCCGAACAAAATCATGCGCTCAATCTACCATTACATATCTGTCAAACAATACGCCATCATACTATTATTTATGAGATCCTCCGATCCTTTCTTTCATGCTTTACTTCATTGCTAATTGGTGCTCCTGGTGCTGCTTCGATTTATGCTTTCCTAGGAGTATGAGCTGAGCTTGGTGCTTGTGGTGCCGTCCATACAATAATGCCGTTTTTCATGGATGTATTCTTATTTTGTCCCGAGGGGTTCTGGTTCTCTTCTTGGGTTCTCTCGATAGCCTGGGGTTCTGATAGGTTCTGATCTGCCAAGCCTAAAAATGATTGCTTCGTGTATTTAGGAATCAATACAATCTTAGGCAGTCTGTCCGCTTTTTGGCGGGAAATGATATCTAATTTCTGTAATTTTCACAGATATCTTTTTTTTTCACACCCCCCCATCCAAACCAACCCCACAACGCTAATAACAAAGCATCAGCAAGCAGCGACGGCATCAAAAAGCACTAGCCATCATGGACGGAGCACTCTCCTCCGATCGTCACAATTCAGGTGGTGGCGGTGGCGACCGCAATGACGATAGAGGCAGTGGTGGTGGTTACCGCGGAGGAGGACGAGGCGGCGGATATCGAGGAGGACGCGGAGGCCGACGCGGAGGAGGAGGCCGAGGAGGCGGACGAGGCGGGCGCCACGACCATCCCTACCGACGCGACGACTACGGAGGCGGACGACATTCTGGCGGAGGAGGAGGCCGACGCGACCACGACCACCGCAATGACAACGACAGAGGCGGCAGGGGCGGACATCGCGGGGGACGTGGCGGCGGACGAGGGTATAACAACAATCGCGGACCACGTCAACCGGCCAATCGATTTTCCACCGAAACTAAATCAGTGGATCCGCAGTACGCAATGATGAAACAATTGACTGCCATGGTTGCCAAGATGGGTGATTTGGGTGGGGCTGCGGAAGTCGCTGCGACAATGGCAATGGGTGGTTGGGAAAATAACAACGGGGTGAGGCCGGTGGTCAAGGCGATTGGAACGAATGTTAGCGATTTAGTGGAAGTGCTGTGTGGTCCGGGGAATGCCCCATTGTTTCTAAAGTTTGGCGCTGACGAACCACCTTCCGATAACAATGACAATGGCGAGGGAAATGCAGATGAGGCCAACTCGGAAAAGGAAGAAACATCCACAACCAAAACAACAATGGACGCTCAAAAAGAGGCGGGAGGACTCTCAACCCTCTTATTGCACTGTTCCTCCAACCTGCCACTTCAAACACCCTCCTATGCCGCATTGACGCTGGGAGTGGACGCGAAGGCCCCCAAGGAGACGCATGGAGGCTTTGCCAAGCGATGCGTCGATTTGGGATTGAGAATGCTGGGTCGGGATTTGGATGTCATGTTGGAGTGCGCTTCCTCCAAAGATGGCAAGGCTGATTCTTCCAATGGCGGCGGCGGAAGTGGGGAGAATGGAGGCATGATGATGCCAATGCCGAGCGAGGAAGAGCAAGTAGCCCTCCTCAAATCCAAAGAGGATCAACGTTCCCCCGCCGAAAATTTCGGAGGATCGTCCAACGGATGCCGGATTGATGCCTACCATCGTGCCAAGCTATTATTGAGGTATTTTGCACACTTGGCCAATATTGGTGTAGTATCGGTAGAAGACGGAGAGGGGAGTATGTTGGGCGTGTTGGAAACGCTTGTGGAAAGTGCGTCTCGGGCGGCGAACGTGGCGGGGAGCGGGAAGGACGAAACCTCGCGGGCGTTGGCACGTGCGAGCCAGCTGCTGGCCTCGTTGGTCCTTTCCACGATGCCCTATTTGATGTCCATTGCAAATCAGGGGAATGCGCGTCATCGTTTGTCGGAAATGGTGGAGGCGCTCGAAACCAATGTTGTGGGCGCTACATCGAGTTATTCGAGCGTGTACGATCCGAAAAGTGGACCAATGAGCATTTTACTCAAGGGTGAATTGGACGATGCCCCGGTTGGTAACGTGGATGATGACGATGACGACGACGACGAAGAAGAGGATGAGGGTGACGATGATGAGGCGCCAGCTCCGTGTGCAGATACATTGCAAGATTTGCTACGTACCGTACGCAAATTGATTGCCTCCCAAGAAGACACCGTGACTAGATTTGCACTGTTGGATGATGCCCCCTGGAAGGCACTCACTGTCGACAGTCCAACAATGGAGGGGGAAATGGAAGTGGAACAGCCTGTAGACGAAAAGCTACCCATGAACTACGAGGGTGAACCACTTCTCCTTGATCTAATCGGAGGGGACGAACATCGATGCAAATCCATTCCCTATTTGATGAACATTGAAAATCCAGAAGAATCCATGGACATTCGCTGCCGATCCTTGGACGGGATAATCTACGGCCGTCTCGCAATCTTTGACGCTCCCCCAAACCCCGACGACAGCGACGACGAAGACGACCTTGAAAAGAAGGATGCAAATTTGCAAACTTATATTACCACGTATTCACTCATCGATCGTTTCTTCTTGAGTGATGCCATTAGGGATGTATTGACGTGTCATCGTCCCATGGTGAGTGATGCGGGTGCCGAGAGGAATACGTGTAAGGAGGTTGCGGAGGCTATTTGGGCGGTGAGTCACCTTTTTAGACCGGCGAGTGCTGATGGCGACGCTGCTGCGAGCATGGAAGGTGACGAGGCAGCTGGTATGCCCTCAAACAACAGTACATCAGCTGCATCCAAGGGAATTGAATACGGTATAATCGAGACACTCCTCTCCCTCCTAGTTCAAACAACACCCACATGCTCCTCCACACCCTCTTCTTCTCCCCTGAACTCTCATCTATACCTCTCCCGAGTCGTATTGGAACTCACCAAGCTACAACCAACAGTAATTCCACAAGCTATAGTTCTTGCCGTTAGTGGAATGTTTCAAGATTTTGTACCCTCGCTAACACCTTCGGCACGTGATAATTTGGGATCGTGGTTAGGTTTTCATGTGGTGAATACGGGATATCAATGGCCCAAGGCTTATTGGAATCATTGGGCACCATATGCTGGGACGAGTGGAAGGAATAGTCGTGGAGAGTTTATTAAAGTTGCACTTGATTCCATGGCGGCCATGTCGAGTGAGGGTGCTTTATCTGTTGTCAAGGAATGTTTACCTCCGGGAAGTTCATTGGTCAAGTCTGTATTCTTGAATCAAAAGAGTGATGAGGAAGTGTCAAGCACTGAAAGGGATGTAATTCATCGTATGTGGAACACGGCAGAGGATCCCGATAATATTCGTCAATACATCATATCAGATGAAGTGTCCGAATCATATGGAGCTAGTAATAATGAAGCTGTGGACAATGTGGACAAGTCCATGGATCACACGAGTGTATGGTGGAGAGCAAGGTTGGCGATATGTGCGTTATTTCATCCTGTTTCAAGGGACAAGTTGAGGTTGGGGAGGGCTACAGAAAAAGCTTGGAAGCAAGACTCGAGCGACGGTATTGATAATATGGACGCCAAGGAAGGAGACACCATGGAGGATGAGGAAGATGTGGTGGATGAAACGGAGGATATACTCGCTGATGTATCAGATGCCATTCCGCGGTTCAAACCAGTAATACTAGCGGCGCTGGCACGTGATGCGGATGCGTACGATAGCATTGCCACGGGAAAGGTTGATGACGATGATTTGCTCTTGGCTGGCGAAGTGTCAATTCTTGGTGAATTGGGCAATATTGTACCAACGTGGGATTTGACTTTGGGATGTGCTTTGATGGAGTGTTTGATGAAGAATGGGATTGTGAGCGGTATGGCCATCGCCAAGTGGGCTTTATCCAATGATGGAGGCGTGCACACACACTGGTGGAAGTATGTTTCATTGGCTTTCCGTACAACCATACGCGATGCCACCTCGCGTTTCGAGGCTTCCAAGACAGACCTTGGCGGAGGAATCGGCATGATTGTTGATGATGGCCAGAATGATGAGGACCCTGCGGAAACTGCTGCACTTCGTTTGGACGAGGCGTTGAAGTCAACAGTACCGATTTTGAAGTATGTCACTGAACGAGCATGTCAGATCTTGGCGTCAAGTACGTCGGACAAGAAAATACCGTTGGATTGTGCAGATATCGTCGAGGGGATGAAACGTTTGTTGTGTGCGCTTCAATTTCATTTCCACTCTCTTGTAATTACGTCGCCACCATCTGGAGGAGGATCAGCAGAAGGTGGTAGTATCTTAACATCATCCAATGTCCAAAAGGGATTTGCAAGCATGGATGCCGATGGTGAGAAGCTAGCGTCAATGTGCCAGGTTGCACTTGAGACTTGCAAGGGTGAGCAGGGCAAGAGACTGTTACAAAGTCTTTTGCTTTCGGTGGAGAAGATGTTTTGAAGTGCGAAAGAATTAGAAAGAGAAAGAGAAATTATTCATATAGCTAAGTATGCAGCTGAGCATTGTTGGCGACGAGGGAAGCGGTGGGGTAGCGGGGATTTGCAATATCTAATTAAATAGTACCATGGATGGAGTCACGAACAATAAATCAAATTGTTTCTACATAGTTAACAACACCTTGGCTACATCTTTGCACGTAGAGCCCCTGGCCTGCCACCCCTCCATTTTTATGGTTCCTGCATTACTTCAAGTGTAAGCCCTACTTATGCCGAAACAAGCACAATGTCTAAGATTTCACCCTTCCATCATGTCTACTGCAAACACCTCCCAAACGACAATGTTTGTGCATCCTACATGACTGCATCTTGGGCGTTTGACCTTTGCACCATGTCTAACGCAAACGCCTCCTTTCCTAGCTTGGTGTGTGCATCCTTCATGGCTGCAAGTTTTGACCTTTGCACCATGTCTGCCACAAACTCATCCGTTTACAACAAAATTGGTACATCCTTCGTATCCACTTGCATTTGCACCATGCCTAAAGCATATTCCATTATTCCGTGCTTTGGTTGTGCATCCTTCATGGCTGCAAATTTTGACCTTTGCACCATGGTGTCTAACAAAGACTTCTCCTTGTCTGGCTTGGTTTGTACATCCTTCATGTATGCATCCCCGACTCAGACAGACTATTGTTTCGTTGCTACAAGTACAAGTAAGTTTTGCGCTTCTTTGCTGTATGTCTACGTGTGGTGTCCTTTTCATCAGGAATTGGAATGGATTTGTGGTACTGCCCGAAGTCCCATCCTCCTGGCATTTGATATTGAGAGCAGGCATTGATGATTCCTTCTTCGCACCGCCATTCACAACACTAGCCTTGTGGTGCGACTTGACTGATAAATCCATTCTCCCAATAATTCATCGTCCTCGTCGTCATCATCATCCGGTGCATACGTGGATTGGACCTGAGGTCTAAGCTTTGGTTCAGGGTCGTGATTCTCCTTCCTTGTATTTCTCTCCTCTGGTCTATGGGTAACCCCGGTTTCCATGTCAATGAACATTGTGCATTCCCAGATGCTAATGATGTTGGTCCAGAGGGTGCATCGCTACAGGAGGATGTTTGCTGTTGTTTCAGCTGTTTTTGGCGCCGAAACACTCAAAAGAATCGTTTAAGCTTTTAGCTGATATGAAACACTAAGAGGTCACGCTTGAGACGATATGATAGAGACGCACATTGATGCATCGGAGAATATAAGAAGCGAGATGGAAAAATATGAAACGACTTTGAAGAGTAGTCTTCGCAGAGATAACTATACAGTAAAATATGATACTATCATGTACAAAATGCAATGATGAATAAGCAAGCATTCAGCTTCAGCTACTGTTTAATCAAAAATTAAGGACGGTTAGGTCATGCACAAAACTTTTGAGACAGCAATATTTCTTGAGAGATCTCGTTCGAGACGATATCTCTTCCGAGACGATATCTCTTCCGAGACGATATCTCTCGATTCTTCAAGGAGATAATAATAACATCATATCTAATTAAAGTGTACACACGGAGGTGTGTTTAAATGCCCTGCAGTAAGCAGCATGGTCGCACTGATGAGCAGAATTTGATTCTCGTTGGCGCAAGACTGGCCAGGGTGAGGTTAAGGGTGTAGCCACCAACACCTGAGGCATAACACTATGAGCAGTACCCGATAGATAGTGCTTACATTAAATGCACCCCCTCAGTCTCGATATTTCAGTCGTTTGTTGCAGTTGCGTTGTCACTTTGGACTACTAGTAGCCCTTCTTCGATTGATGTTTCGCCGTCATTTGACTCATGCAAATCAGGTTCTTCTTCTTCAAAAACCCACCTCGCAAGGAATGACATACCAATCACAATGCAAAAAAGTATTGAGAGCCAAAATACTCCATATAAAACCCACACCACAAGGATTGACATACCAACCACAACGCTATAAAGCATTAAGAGCAAAAATCCTCCATCAGTAGAGGAAAATATAGCACCCAGGGATATTACCATACAAAAGACCATGACAAAAGTCACCAGAAATACACGAAATGCCTGGGCATGTGTTCTTTTACATCCTTTGTGCACTTCTGTAAGGAGAAGGTTTCCCTTCCAAGCCGTCGAGGTTTTTTCGTCGACAAGCAATGTCGCCGATGATGGGTGATGATGGGTCCAAGGTTTCGCAGTCAGCAAGTAAAGGATAATATGCAGCTTCGGTAGCCATCGGATCATTATATTCATCGGCGGGTGATGTGATTCCATTCATGTTTCTTTTATTGAGCTCGTGTGTGTATTTGAGGTCTGTTTATCAACAGGATACAGGTCAGATGGATTGGTTGGGGTTCTCTGTTGTGTACCCCGTACATAGGTACCTAATACCTATGCAGTGCCAGGCAGTGCCGCACTTGAATGCGCTGCATCTTATGTACACTCCACCTCCACCCACCGCTACAACTGACATTGATATTGCTGGCGGTTCATCCCGTGATGTTCTTCATTTATTTTGTCATTCTGTGTCATTTTTGCCAGAAGAAAGTGACATCTGGTAATCATTAATACTTGAAAGCATGCCAGAGACAGATAGCTGTACAGTGTAGTGTGTCATCCGTTGGTAAAGATTCGCATACATTGAAATCACACAGAGACAGATAGCCATTAGCCATCCCAATCATGCATGGCCGCCGCAGCCCACCTCACGCCACGGAGGACATGATGATGTGGTCTTCAATCGAGTTGGCCGAATTTGTTGTCTGGTCTGGTACTCATCCATACATTAAGACCAGCTCAAAGACATATAGCCATTGATTGATGTGTCTCACCGGTACTCGTTCATGCATTGAGAACGGCTCAAAGACAGATAGCCATCTGAATATTGTTTCACCCTGTACTCATTCATGCTTTGAGACCGGCTCAGAGACAGATAAGTTTGTGGGCCTAGAAAAAGAGACAAAGGCGATCAAATGTGATAACCATCTCAAACTGGGAGCAAAGTGAACACAGATTGGTGCGTGATCCAGAGAGTAGGATTCACCCGAGCAGGCTCATCAAAATGCACCAACATCTTGGAGAAGACCATGACGGCGTTGTATCGAATTAGCTACGCCAGTTTGTGGTTGGATATTGAAAGTATCAAGACACAACATTGTATTAGCCAGCTGTCAGGAGTTTGAAAACGATCCCTCACTTTGTGCACATACCGTTGGCGTTAGCTAGAGAAGTGGAAGCACTCGCATCCAGCGTGTATTGTCGAATAAGTGAGAGTTGAGAAGGAGTAAAGAGCAAAGCTCTGGGCAGCCAAACAATTCAATAGTAGGTTTTGTATT
>JALLAU010000623.1:13503-28122 GCA_036939495.1 Thalassiosira hispida
CAATAGTAGGTTTTGTATTCAAGGAGGTTTTTAGTCAGTGGTACAGCTAGGGCAATTTGCATATGAATGAAATTGCTGAGCAATATATTTGGTGCTGATTAGGATGCTCGTGACTGAGTAAGCACATATTTGCATTGGGCCCTGACTGGAATGTTAGTAGAGTCCAGACTTGGAACTAAGTTGACCTAACCTAAGTCAGACTGAAATTCTAAGTCTAAGTTTTGCCTAAGTCAGGCCTTACCCCCCTGACTTGCCAACTTATGACTTAAAAGTCACTGACTGAGAGGCATGATCTAAGTCAGGCATTCCCGACTTGCCCAAATTCGAAGTCAGACTTAGGGTTACCCCCCAAACTTAGCTCTGACTTAGCCGGACTAAGGCTGTGATTCTAAGTCAGGCTCCACAGATGATGACAAAATTGAAGAGCAAGGAAGCTGTTTGAATACATATTTGATTATATTGAACACACCAAAATGGATTGGTTACATTGTATTGACGCGGCGGTCAACGGTAATGCTAGTAAAATTCTAAGTCAGTGCTTGACGACAGTACTATCATCACAATTACGTGGTTGAATGGGCAAAAACTTGATCCACCTATCGACGCCAGGGATGAAGGATTCACCATCACCGAAAGTAAAACCATCTCGCATCCCAGGGCACCACTTTGAATCGATTGAACGATCAGTTGAGAGCTAAAATGGAGCTCCCGAATATCACTCTAACTCCTGACGAGAGCATGCCATGGGATTGTGATCTTGTTTGACTTTATTACGCATGCAATGGCCCTGGTCCACCGCCCAGTTTTAGATATTGACAGGGAAGCAAAGGAGAGTAGTAAACTCCAACGTTAGTACAGTCATTCATAATTATATTGTAACCACATATTGTTTTGCGCAACTCCTAGTCACTCACGATCTTCAAGAAAAAGGGCAAAGGATTTTTGCTGACTGATGACAAAATGGCGTTGAGGAAGATCACAAATGATGTTCGAGATCGAAATAAGACAACAAGTTGGCGCGTGGTTAATGAAACACCTCATGAACATAATGCGCGTAGTGGGAAGCGTCCACATGAAGCAGCTATCAGTAAGAAAGCTGCTCCAAGCAAAAAGCATAAAAGAAATGAGAGTAATCCTATTCCTAATGAAAATGCCACTGCATCCAGCACGAGAACGCGGAAGTCAGAGGAGACTCCTCATGCTCTCGCCGGGGCAACTTGTCATGTATCGTGAGTATATACTTCGCTTTGCAATAATTGATGATTGGTGAATGGTTTATATGTCTAATTACACAATAATTGACTTCTCCTGATCGTGCAGTCCACTGGTTTACATTGGCAATTATATTGCCAATCTTCTTGTCCAACAAGATGGTTGGAAAGATGTGCAAAAGAAGGTCGACAAGATCAATTATGGGCAAGTCTTGTTTAGGGCAGGAGTTGATAGGAAGACTGCGGTAGAAGGCAAGGATAAGTTTACTGGATATACTGCTGTGGCTAGGTGGGCATACAAAGATGGATATTTTAAGACATATGTGGTTGACACTGAGGATGGGATGAAGATCTTGGAAAAGGCAGGTAAGTCACCAAGTGTTCTTTGTTTTACTGTATATGCCAACAGCCAACTCTAAACACTCTTGCTCCTGTGGTACCTTGTGTCCAATCTCGCCGGACAATATCAACATCATGCCAGGTGTAAATGAAGATCCATATTCGATTTTCACGAACGAAGTCCTTGGGAGTGATGTCAGCCAACCTGAGAACGAGAACGAACGTGGAGAAGGTAGAGAGAACAATAACAGTCGGAAATGTTCGAACCGCAAACCAGCTGCTGCCCGCGCACCCGCCCAGCATCCTCAAGGTAGATCAAACCCATCACATCCAACAGTTGTGGATCTCGTCAAGGATGAGGATGACGCTGATTCCAGTGAAAAATACAACTTTACAATCTGCAAAAGTGGCACTGTAGGGTATTTGGAAACATTCGAAGAAATCCAATCGAGTTTCACCGCTGCCACAGATGGAAATGACCAAGATAGTATAGCCTTCTATGGCTATTTGCTGCGCTATTTCAGGAAGAAGTCAGAGGGGAAAACATAAAACCTTGGCTCTGAATTGAAGGCTATCAATGAAGTTGTTAAGTCTTTTGAATCTGTCAAGGAAAAGATGGCGAAGGCGATGAAGGTAGAGGTTGTGTACAAAAACCTTCTGACTCTCACTATCAATGAGTGCAAGGAGAAACTTCCCATGTCCTGAAGAGAGCTTGGTCTGTACAAAAGCCAACTTGGCCGCCTTCTGATTATCGTAATATGTGTGGGTCTTTCTTTTTGGAGTACTAAACTTCCATGATTGCCTTTAAAATGATTCGGTGTTACCAAAAAAACGGCCTAGCTTTCAGTTTTACTTGTGATCACCAACAGCTGAAGTAAAAATTATTTGTGTAGACGCAATAATGTATGCTTCCTTGGTGGAATAATCATGATATTTCTTACTTACTCACCAAAAATTTGCTTTGTTTTCAGTCACTTCCGGGCTGTCACCAATCCCCAAGAAACCCATTATGGCGCGCTGCTAGGTTTGGCTATGATAAGATTGTTACCAAGTGTGAAGTCTTTTGAATCTATAAAGGAAAATATGATGAATGTCATAAAGAGGAAGAACCCTGACCTAGTTGCATGCCAAACATCCTGGCTGATAGAGTTCTGCATAATCATTCGGTCTACCAACAGCTGAACTTGTTGCTTCATTCAACTGATAATGTTCGTTAGTCATTTGTATGAATTTAGTTCGCAAAGCTATTAATGAAATACCAAATGAAATATTTCTACTTCCTCACCAGAAAAGTTTGAATTGCTCAATTATTTGTTGCTTCCACCGAACCCGGAGAAACCCATCATGGCCGCCATGCTAGGTTCAATCCCCCCTTCCTCTATTTCTTCTTCTTCAGCCACCTCTTCCTCTGCTGGGTTATCTCCGGCCGTAACTTCCTTCTCTTCAACATTATTTTCTGCCACTAAATTCAATTGCACCGATCCATCCTTCTCTTCTTTTCCTTTCCGTTTGCGCTCCTCCCTTCTTCTAGCCCTATCGGTCTTTCGCCGCAATGCCTCTTCATCTTTCTTACGTACCACATCTTCAAAATCTACAGCATCTGAAATGGCGGCAGCACTTCCCCCGCCGCCATTCATGCCCAAACTGCCATCCGTATCTCGTTTCTTTTCCGCCAGCCCCTTGAGAACTCCACTAACTTCCTCAGTTGTACTCTTTTCTACTCTCATGGTATATCCCAAGAATCGTTGATGCTTCCTCCCATTGATATGATCTAAATATGTCAATGAATCCTTCAAGAAGCAATCACATACACGACAGTGCCAACCCACTCCATCCGAGCATTTGGAAACTCCCGACGCAGGCGTTAATGGAGAAGTCGTATCATCCGACAATTTACTTTTGACAGCACTCGCGGCGGCGGGGTCGATCATTTCCGTAGAGCCCAACTTGCTCTCCAGGTCCACCTTCCCGGAACGCGACTTCAAGAAGGCACGTTGAGACCCCATCGGACCCGCCCGACCCTGCTGTGCGGGTAGAAACTCTTCCTTTTCTGCCGTCGGATCGATGTCATTTTTGATAGATGCGACGACAGCATTATTTGTTTCGCCATCGGCCAAAGCTGCAGCTACGGGCGCGGCAGATGCACCGTCCTTTTCTGCTTCCTCGGCGGCGGCACGTGATTGGGCGCGGGCCTCATAGGTTTCCTTGTCCCACGTCCGTCGTTCGACGTTCACGTTTTTGTTGATGGAGGAAGACATGCTCTTCTTCTTCTACTTGATGTCTTTGTTTCCTTGTGTGCAGGAGAGCTCCTCTTCTGATACAGGAATGGCAACGGGTAAGGTTGGCAATAATTGGCAACTGATACAATAACTCCAAGAACTGGCAACTGGGCGAAACAGTCGGGCGGGGGTGCTGATTATCCACGGGCTGCCACCTGCCCTCTTTTTCGAGCTTGAACAATTGTAAAGATTTCCGTTCCTTCGATTTCGCGGGCAATATCTAGCCCTCTAAACAGTCAACCAAAATCCACAAGTCGGCTGGCTGCTGGCCTGCGCGCTGCTGCTGGCGGGCCTCGCTGCTGGCTGTCTGTGTGTTTGGAGCTGTTGGGAGGTTACCAGTTACCATAGTCATCTTCTGCTGCTGCGGTAAATGAAGCTGAACTGCTGTGTAAAGCAAACCGGGAGTGATGACATGGAGCTCATGGCAAGGATGCCAACCCTCGGGGTTGCCTCATCTGACGGGGACGCTGACGCTAGCAAAAAAAGTCACGGCAGAAGCGAGAACGAAACGGGTGTCAACGCCGTTGAGTCAAGAATCAAGCAAGAACCAGAAGAAGAGGACGCAATGCTTCCCTATGATGTTGTACCAGTGTCTCCGAGTGCAACTCCTGCCCCCGACGCTGGCAAGTACATGCCTCGGTATGAAGACGAAGACAGCCAATCTCATGAGACTAATGGGACATCTGCCGCAGTCTCTGGCAGCAGCAAGAGGGAACCTAAGCAGAAGGAAGAAGAAGCAGTTGCACACCAGTCTAGGGCACACAGCAGCAATGAAAATAGTGAAAATGTATACCTAAGTCTGATTGATGACAAGTACAAAAAAATCATCCAAGCCAATTGGGAAAAGCTATGGGGGGAGAGTAGAGATGGCGATTCAAATCCCAAAGCACACAAAGTCCTTGGGCAGAACATAGTTGATGAGTTTCAGGCAGAGATGAATATATCCGGGGGAGAATTTATGAGAAGGTCTAAGGGGGGCAGCAGCTTTCAT
The DNA here is from genome assembly GCA_036939495.1 of Thalassiosira hispida. Taxonomy (NCBI): domain Eukaryota; phylum Bacillariophyta; class Thalassiosirophyceae; order Thalassiosirales; family Thalassiosiraceae; genus Thalassiosira; species Thalassiosira hispida. The sequence continues at coordinate 18,324 of JALLAU010000623.1, forward strand.
CCATCTTCTACCAAGGAGGCATTATTCAGTAAGTCACTGATCTAACTTTTATCTGTTGTTGCCTCTTCACCCTTATCTCATCAAAACTTATTTATTCATTAAGAAATAACAACTGATCTCCGGAGGGGCAAAACAGACTATAAAGGTTCTGTCTTTTCAAAGAGAAGAACGACAACATCTGAAAATAAGGAGTCGGGTACTACACAACATGATGAGACAGAAGCTCCAGTGCCGACAAAGATGTCAACGCTCTCTATCTCTGAAAAGGATTTTGTTGTTTCGTTAGAGGATCCAAAGTATGAACAATGCATTACAAAGTATGTGAAGATTTTAGTGAATGGAGAATCCAGGCTAACATTTACCAAAATTGTATCAGAGGAATTGAAAGCAGTGAATACATTATCGGGGGGTAGAATTTTCAAGGTGAATAAATCTGGTTATATCGAAATTGATGATGAAGAGGCCATAAGAAGTGAGTTCACCGCTGTCTTTTATTATTGCTGTGGTCAGGTCAGAGCTAAAATCTCACATACCATGTGTTGCACTTGTGCTTGTAGAAATCACGAGAAATCTTCGGAAAAAGCTTTCTGATGCACGAAAAAAACGTGATGACATTGTTATCGTGAATATGAAGAATGAGAAGTACAAAAGCGAAATAATTAGGTGGGCAAAGACTCTCGGGGAGGAAAATAACAAGTCGGCAGCTAGCCTGAAGGCTGTAGAGATGGGTCAATCACTGCTGGGACAGTTCGAGGGTTCGGGAGCAAGGCATTTCTTCAGGAACGCAGGGGACGAAGGGAAAATTAGAAGCGCCGAGGCATTGGAAAAGTAAGTTTGACATCTTGATTTCAAATCAAATGCAGTTTCAATGATATATGTTTGCCAACTTTACTCTGTTCTCTTCCAGAATAACCAAAGACATAAAGGAACACGCTCGTGATTTGCGCAATGGAGATGGCTCTCCATTGAAAGATGACACCTTTATGTCATCAACGAGGAGGAAGCGCAAAAGCATGGGGAATTCAACCATCCAATGCAGCCCTTGGGAATACATGGCGTGTTATGTTAGAGACATTCTCCCAGATCACGGATGGAAAGTGAAGAGAAATACAATCAAAGAGTTGGATGTTTGGGTTGCCTCTCTTGAGTGTGGAAAAGAATATGGCCAAGAAGGACCTATCAAATGGGTTGGATATGATGAAATAATTGAAGGTGCATTCATCAGAGGATTTTATGAGGAGTTTGTCGTGAATACAGATAACGGCAGAGAATATCTGGAACAAGCGTAAGTTGAACAAGGTCCACAAAATTGTCTTTGTTTGCCAATCCTCTCAGTCCTTGCTTTGTTTGGCGCGAATCATCACAGTGGCATCCTTGATAAGCCTTACTCAATTTTTAGTGAGGAGCTCAAACATGAAAGAAAGCGCCGTAAACGAAATAAGGAGAATACTAGCTCAGACAAAAGCACAAAAGGTAAAGTTTGTGTGCAACAATTTTCCATTTGGTGAAACTGTGGACTTATGATTTCCAAGATTTGAACTCTCCTGAGGGGAATGTCTTGAATAATGATGACAGCAGGGCTAGAAATACAAATGAGCAATCAACCCCAGGTATGTGCCAATAATTATCACATTTATCTTCATCATTGTTTTTTTCGTTAATGTTATTTTCTATTTTCATACATGTAGAGGCAGAGCAAGGAGCAGAAATCATCCCCAATGCTGTGGAAGGTACATCAAATGGTACGCCGACATGTTGTTTTTCAGCAATTTAATTTCCCTGAACACGACTTTAACATCAATAATGTTTTTCACACAGTATCCGAGGGTCGATCAAGCTCCACTGCTGATAGATTGTCAACAGAATGTGATGTCAAATGCAGTGGCAACATGAGGCAGAAGGCCAAGGCACAAACCAACAATCAGACAGCTTTGGTTTCTGAGCTGAACCTAGGTTCGTACAGCAAGCATATGGTCTTGATTCATTTTCTTACCTATCTGTGGCCTCATGTTTACCTCTATCAATCAAAATGAGCAGGGCAACAAGGTGCAGAAACAGCTACTCAGCGTAATGCTGTCTCTCGTGAAGTGCGAAAGAAAGTCCTTCAAATATATAAGTGTATCAAAACAAAATTGTTCGGCTCAGAGAATTGTTCAAATGAAATTGAGGCACTTCAAAAAGGGTTTTATTCTCATATCAAAAGTTGGCTAGCACCAAGGTTCAAGATGATTCTGGAATCTGACTTGAAAACGCTGCAAGATATGATGGATGAATTTGAAGCAGCTGTCATAGACTTGCAGGAGGCAGGAAACGACAAAGATGATACCCTTTTCTACACAAGTGCTTGTGAAGACATGATCGAGGAATGCATGAAGGTCCTTCCATTGTAAAGCCACCAAGCACAGAATTATTTGTGGAGGAGTACAAACCATCTTTCTGTGAGGTATCATTATTTGTAGGCATCATTGGGCATCGAGTACCAGCGATGCAACTCTAATATGTGTAGACTAAAGAATAAGTGGTTACTACGTGAAGTTCATATAAGCCTTTGCTGGCACGCCCACAGGTAGTGTGTAGATAGGTATCTCTCGTGAATTTATGCTGGTTTCTCAAATACTCTTCTGTTTCTGGGGCAGGGCAATGATTTAATAAATTCATACGGTGCAAAGAAGGCAACGGGAGCATGTCAAAACATGGGTTCAGTACTGGAAATGGCGGAGGTATAACAGGAATGACTTTTAGACAGATGAGAAGAATTGATTAGATGTTGGCTAGACAGCTATGTGCGTGATTGAGAGGGTTGATCTTTGATGCCAAGGATATTGGGTTGAGCGATAAGTGTGGTGCTGTTTTTTTGCCAGAGCCAGCCAAGTGAGCCCCTCTGGGCACGACAATACAAGGAGGGACAACCATTGCTTCTGAGGTATTCCAAAACATTTGGTGGGTTCATGTGGGGGTCCGGGAAGCTTCTTCTTGCGTCTTCGAACTTCTGAGGCGTCCATCTATGCCCAGAATTTATGCCCAGATGGTTGTAATCAAATGGCTGGTTTTTTGGCCAGGTTAGACCGCGTTAAGTGCCCCCCTCTAGGCATGGCAAATGTGATGTGTTACAATTTAAGTGGTGACAACCATTGCTTCTAAGTTGATTAAAACCACTTGGTGGGTGGGTGCATGAGGCAGGTCTGAGAAGCTTCCTCTTCAGTCTCCCACCCCCTGGTGCATCCATCTATGCCTATGCCTAAATGGTTGGAACTAATTGGAATGTTGTGTTGGGATGTAAGGAGGGAGAACCATTGCTCCTGAGTTGTTCAAACCCGATTGGCGGGCGTATGGGGTATGGGGCAGGTCAGATAAGCTTCCTCCTGTTATCACCCAACCTCTGAGGCATCCATCTATGCACAAGCAAGTGGTTGGAATCAGTTGGCTGGTTTTTTTCGGATGACAAAATGGTGTGTCTATTCCCAAATAGTTGGAACCAAATGGCTAGGTTTTCACCTACATAGCCTGCATTATGGGTCCCTGAGTTCATGCTAAATGATTTATAACGGCGTAAGAAGTAGGGACAACTATGTCCTACGGGGCGCTTCAAACCACTTGGTGGGTGCACGGGTCAGGTCTGATATGCTTCCTGTTGCATGGGCCCATGATATCTACATGTTCTCTAACTCAATGTTTTGTCTTTACCCACCAACAGATCTTGTGATTGGGTAGAAGTACATTCATCTGGATGTTGCACCCACATCCAATCCTTCTAATAGTCAGCGTTCCTTGTCCTCTCATTTGACTCAACCACAGCCTATTCCAGCTTGATCATGTTGACATGAATCCGCATCACGATTGAAGGTATCCTATCCAAATAATCTTCCAATATTTTACCTAAAATATTCTCCAATTGCTTGGTAACTGCTCCAAATCAAACATTATATAGATGGTGCAACAAGTAATCTAATTGAAAGAACTTGATTTGTTTCTCAGGCACACTTGTTTTACGATCAGCCTTGGCTAAGGTACTGTCAAGCAGGCGCTGCTCCTTGTGTGCCTTGTGTCATTGTAATTATAGCTCTTCCACCACGAAGCTTTACAATGTCCAACTCTTTGGGTTTGGTAATATCCTCAATGAGTTTAGACTGACCTGCAATAGCTATGAAGTAATTCCCCTGAAAATATGTAGCAATTTCCGTCCCGCCTTGAATGAGCTGAGCACTGGATGCTTCAGTGATGTGGTCGACTCAGTCTTAGGAATGATAGAAGTTGAAAGTGTAGTACATTTGAATCCATTTGTGATCATAACGCCAATGAGTCTAGTGCTGGTGGCTGGTGTCATCAGGGAAGAGCTCAGATAATAACTTCTCAACCTCCCCAGTCTGACATGTAATGTAGCCTCAGCGTCTTGGTGCTATTGGAAACAATGCACAGCACTCACAAAGAATGGAAGTTATTGTGAGCTGTTTTAGCGTAGCTGAGCTTGAAGTTTTGGTATGACATCTCTGTGCTCGGATAGCCTTGCAGAATCTTTACTGGCAGCTGGTAGAGCAATGTCACTTCCTTAGAAGTCGGAGCGGTTGCAGTGTGGAATCTCTGTATCAACAGGAGGAGTAGGAGTTGTAGTAGGACAGGGTGCCTTTTACTGTGTGACCCCCTTCAGTGTATGATTTCCTACCCCCCCCCCCACTACCACCATTGTTCTGTTATGAGTACCTACAGCTTTAGGGATCCTCAGGTGTCGCAAGTGTTAGTGCCATAATGTCATTCTTTCAAAATGGTTGATCGAAGTGATGTGGTGTTTCCCAAAGAATTTGAAATTTACTTAACATTTCAATTTTCAAGAAAATGTCATTGGCCTCTTTGATAGTGGCTCCACAAAGGCTGTGGAGTGACAACGACCTCAATACCAATACTGAAGGGAATCCATTATGTGCACGCACAAAATTTGAAATATCTGATCTACGTAGACATAGCTTGTACTAGATCCTTTTGTCTAAGGCAGTTGGTTCCTGGCTTCTCCTCTGCAGTTGCATCTGTTGGGTTTTTATCACTGCCCTCTCTGATGGATTTTTGGCATTACATTCTTCCTCAATTTTTAACTTAAGCCACCCCCCCTTGAGTTTGGGTGCCTCCCCCACTTCCTGGATGCTCGGGTGTTGGGATGGTGTTGTTTGCATTATTATTTGAAGGAAAGCGTTGGCCTGCCACAATTATTTCCATGCAACAACTCAAAACATCCAATGTGATGTCGTAAGCTTCTGCAGGAGTTCTGTTGCTTCTCATTGTATATGCCGGCCTCAGGTGCCTGTACAATGCTACGAGAGGGAATGACTAATGTTAGATGAGCGTGCAATTGTATAAATATAAAACACTCATTGCAGCGGGCTGATTGTGTATCCGGTTGAATTTGGCTGCATCAACTCGGATAGTCGCTGGGGTGGCCTCGGGCAAAACAACTCACATCAGATGGCTCCACTGCCTGTGAAGTCTTACAGGCAGTCCGGTTACTTGAATGGGAGAGGACTCCGATTGTGGATGCTAGAAGGAGAGTGATAGCCTGGGACCGGGTGATTGCTAGAAGTGGGCATATCTCCAAGTGCACGACTTCAATCAAAAAACGGCTTTGTGATGCCTCCTCCCAGGGTGAGATGAAGACCGTTACGAAGCTGTGTTACAGGAGATCATGCAGCGCATCGGAAGATATTCCTATCTTAGGGGTGGTGAATACATTGGAGGAGGCTGACTCCAGTTTTACGAAAAACAGCTGCCCTCCACCAGTGGTTGTCTGCTTGCATGCGGGCGAAACAAGTTTATTGTCCTGTATTGGTGTTGAAAACCGAAACAGAGTTAAATAAATATTGGCATGCTCTAGCTAAAAAAAATCAGCGGGCCATCTTGGAGAGGGATAGTCGCGAGAATACATACCTTTCTATATCAGTCATTCTGACTGTGATCAGTCAGATCTTTAAAATGATATTCCGACTCAAAAATGACGTGTTGGATGATCTTTCTCTTTACTTGGTGAATTGTTTACTGTCGTGCCAGAAGGACGTATCGTCCATCTAACTTACTGCTCGTGTTTCTCTCGCACTGTTTTTGAGTGCCATTCTCAGACAAAATCGATCGATTTGCTTCAGTAATTGGTTGGTATCACCATTGAAGTTGCAGCGACGCACTTCTCCGATCTGTCACGAAACCAAAATGAGGACCGCCCCACAATGATAGAAACGAAGAATGCATTTGACCTTGGCTTTCCATGAGCATGAAATCTGCATGAGAATCTGAAAGGTAGATGCATTCTAATTCTAACGAGAATAGAAAACTACAACCGTCTAGCTTATTGTGCATTACTATTTAACATTTAATATAGGCTTTCCCCACGTCCAGGCCGGTCACCCGAGCCAACAATGAACATATATGATCATGGCTATCTGCAGTGCCCTCATTAGCCGCGTTGGCATTATCTATTGCCTGAGTACGAAGACGTGACGGCGAACGAGGCTATCAACTTCTCTAACATGCTGGTTGTTGCTGGATTTAGGAGGTCAGGTGTTGCGGTTGCGTCACACGCTCATGTCTCACGCGTCGGGAACCAGCAGATATTTGAGCCGTCAAAATCAAATTGCTTTCTGTCATGAGAGCTAAATTTTTCTTAATTTTGGGATGAAGAAGACCAATCAATCGCAAGATCAAGTGACAAACCATCAAATGAAATTTGCTTGGCAGAACGGGCCTATATGGGGGGTGGTAATAGCAAAGATCAACATCACAATCCAATTGCTCTTTTCACTCTTTCCCCGAAGGCAATATGCTTTATTGTGTCATCCTCTGACAGTTATTGAATACAGTTTATCATCTACCTCCCTGAAAAAAACGACATGCTTGAAATGATTATGGTACTGATACAAAAAGGTTTCCCAACGACCCTCTATCTGAGACTCCCTTGCAAGGCGGGGGATACAAAATTAAGCAAATCCTGAAGTTCTATGAAACTCTAAGTGAAACTTTCGCTCGATTTTTACTACTGAATCTTCCAGATCGTCTGTCTGTTGCCCCCTCCGCCCACGGAGCTCCGCCTGAACCACAAACACAAACTCCGCAAACATCACAAAATCTCTCCAACCACAAATAAACACATCAAGCAAAAGGATCATGATGCATTTTTTGAGGCTGGCATTAGCTACAGCCACAATTTGGGGCGTCACTGCCATCCCATTTGTCAGCTCTATCAAAGTGGGAGATAAGGTTAGTGCTTCGGGTGTCTACCGCTGCTGCTGCTTGTCGATCGGCGATCGGTGATAGTGAACGCACATGCGTCGTCAAAGTTGGGATGGATGATTTTTGAAGGTTGGTGAACGATGACGGTGAACAAAAAGAGCTCGGAACTGCGCCGTGCACCCCACAGTTTGGCACGATGTCTAGCAGTCTCCACCCTGCCGAAATAAACGCGCTGAATAACTTTCACAATTTTGTGATTTGTTTGTCCATGAGGTACAAGCGTTGGCAAAAAGCTCAATATCGAAAGGCGGCCCCCAAATTTATTTTTGGCGTGGTAGCCTTGTATTCTACATTCCCACTCCTGGACGATTGATCATTTTTAATGATCTTGTATAGCGCCCTGGTGCAATGTCGTGTTGGGAGATAACCGTAGAATGCACATTTTTTATTTATGTTGCTATCCAGCATACAAATATGTCTCATACACAGTTATCTAACATTGAATGTTAATTTCTTTCCTTCATCTGCGTGTATAAGCTTCCGTCTGCCGAGCTCCATTCCGGCTTCCCTCCCAACAAGATTGACCTTCAAGAGTACACAAGCAACAAGAGTGAGTACGATTTCTTTTGCTGGAGAATGGAGTTGATGATGACGCTGTACTTGTGTATGGATTACTACGGCTATGTCTCTTACTTTTTCTTGCCTGCTTTCATCACTTAGGTGTCCTGATCATTGGTCTCCCCGGAGCCTTTACCCCAACATGATCCAACCAGCAAGTCCCCTCTTATGTAGACCTTCAGGACAGTCTACATGCCAAGGCGGGGATCGACGAGATCATCGTCTATTGCGTGAATGACGGAGCAGTCATGAGTGCATGGGCAAACGATTTGGGTGTGGAACACTCCGATGCCGGCGACGACGAAGGCCGCATTACCTTATTGGGTGATCCAGATGGATCCTTGACTCGTAAGCTCGACATGGAGATGATCCATCCTGTGAGTTACACATTGAATTAATATGGGGAAATATATATAGAGGGAGAGCGTAGACGCTATGGCTTATGATGAATACAGAAATCCTCACTATTCAGAAGTGTAACCATGTTTGAGAAAATCTAATCTGTTGCCTTCCTACTGAGGCCATAGCGACCGTCTCTCTCCTGAGGCATCAATATATTCCAGTTTTCACTCTTTTACATGAGGCTAATTTCTTATGTTTGCCCTTTCTTCTTCGTATATCTTGTGGATACTAGGGTCCTGCCAGTGTGGGAATTATCGGACGGTGCAAGCGCTTTGCATTGTATGCAGTGAATGGCGAGGTCAAGTATGTCGCCATCAGCGAAGCAGAGGATGATCCAGCTGGCGATGACAATCCATCGGCAACTTTGGCCCCAGCAATATTGAATGCTATCTTGAACCTCAAGGATGAACTCTAGAGAATTGAGATGACGTGAGAGGGTCTTGATTCAGGTTGAGATACATTATTTGTTCTTGCGAAGGGAAATATTCGTTTGATCCGAGAGGCAGTAATGACGCTCCATTACAAGTACAGATCACTCTTGTCCTGGATGGAGCCGACAAGTAAACCCTTTGAGTTTGAAGATGCACCAATCCTGAGCATCTTGTGTTTTTGCCGCTCTGAGGTATAGATATTTGTCTGCATGAAATAACATAGTTCAGCAATCTTATTTGAAGTATTACTATAATTGCCATATTTTGCTAGTTTAATGGAAATGAAGCGGAAGCCTTGGATTAGAATTGCGGCGATGTACAAAGAAGGCATGAATCAATACGTTTGAGTCAACTTGGTACATCTGCTCGTCGGTATGGCAACCGTCAACGCAAAGTTGGTTCATTACCAAATTGTTGAGAAATTCAGTACCCTCGTGACTTCTTCATTTTCAATGACATCATCACTTCTTGTCACGTTGATAGCGGAGCGGGGTGCACTGCTAACTGTACTGGACGTCTTGTCACCCATGTGGGCATCAGAGCGGTATTCTTCCATCCTGGCACAAGTCCGTCATTCTTATACGGAAAGCAGACTTTCAAGATGACAAAAGGTTCGAAGACATAGGTAGAATCTGTTCCAGGAAGGAGGAGCCTGTAACACTCTACGGGAAATTGCAACCATCCATTCTGTAGTTATATGAAGGTTACTCTTCTTATCCATGTTAGGATCTCTGCACCAAATGTAGCTTCAGGTTTAGCCTTTAATTTATCTTCTCATCCAGTTTTATACTAAGAAGAAGGAAAGGCAGCATAACAAGATTACCCAAACATTCAAAGCCACGAACTTGGCCTCTTCGAGAAATTCTGTGCTGTTTATGACCTATGCTACAAGCCAACTGTGGTGGGATTGAATTGATTCAATGATGCTTCGGGTATGATACCAGGGCTCTCAGCGAAGTCGAGCACATACGATTGTTATCAAGGGTGCCTTTCATAGCGAGTATCACAGAAAGAAGAGATTTTGGAGAAGGAGCTCGCTGGTCAACAATTAGTTCTACACTATGAAATGGAGAAGATCAGTAGAGTGCTGGTCAAAGCATACGATGAAGGGAAACAACTCGGAGTGCAGCAGTTTAACGTCTATC
>JALLAU010000624.1:0-15249 GCA_036939495.1 Thalassiosira hispida
AAGAAAATCCTTCTTGTAAGTTAGACTGTTAGCAATTTCGGCCAATACTGTCAACTTTGCTAACATTTCGTTTGCAGTGTGGGCATATTCAACCACTGATGAGTCACATCCAATGCTATTCAAGAAAGTTGCAGGTCACATTGTTGAACTTGATGCTTTGGGTTCATTTAAACCACAGACTCTGTCAAACATCATTTGGGCATATGCAACTCCGAATGAGTCCAATCCAAAGCGCTTTTCGAGAAGGTTGCAGATCATTTCATTGCACTTGACAACTTGAGATCATTCAAGCCGCAGGAACTTGCCAACCTTTTATGGGCATATGCAACTGCTAATGAGACACACCCAAAGTTGTTCAAAAAGGTTGCTAATCATATTGTTGCACTGGAAAACTTGGCTTCATTCAAGCCTCAGGCTTTTGCCAATTTAGTGTGGGCACATGCAACTGCTGACGAATCTCATCCAAAACTTTTCGAGAAAGTTGCAGATCATGTTTTTGCACTTGACAACTTGAGATCATTCAAGCCTCAAGAGATTTCCAACACTGTATGGGCATATGCAACTGCTGCCGAGTCACACCCAAAGTTGTTCAAGAGGGTTGCAGATGCTGCAATCGAAATGCAGCATGAGTTCAATCCTCAAGAGATTGCCAACCTTGTATGGGCATATGCAACTGCTGATGAGCCTCATCCAAAGCTTTTTGAGATAGTTGCAGATCACATGATTGCACTTGACAACCTGAGATCATTCACACCGCAGGGACTTGCCAACACTGTATGGGCATATGCAACTGCAAAAGAGTCCAATCCAAAGTTTTTCAAGAAGGTTGCAGATCATATTATTGCACTTGACAACTTGAGAGCATTCAATGAGCAGAATCTTTCCAACACAGTATGGGCATATGCAACTGCAAAAGAGTCAAATCCTGGACTCTTTCAAAAGGTTGCAGTTGCTGCAATCAAAAGGCAACATGACTTCAAACCTCAAGAGATTGCCAACTTTCTATGGGCATACGCTACAAATGGGCATATTGACAAGCATCTATTCCAGTCATGGGAATCAGCTGCAGCATCTCTCCTTAGCAAATGCAACAGTCAAAATTTGGCAAATATTGCTTGGTCGTATGCAGTGGCCGATGTTGCTGCTCCATCTCTGTTCAACGCAAATTTTATCGCTTCATGTTTGGAGAAGGAGGAGGATTTCACATTGGAAGCATTATATCAGCTACATCAGTGGCAGTTATGGCAAGAGGAGTTAAAGTCCAACATTAGACTGCCCAAGCCACTTCAGCAAAAGTGCTACGAAGCATTCATCTCACGAGTGCCAAGACCCTCGCGCTTTCAAGATGATGTTGTATCTGAACTGTTATCTATCGATCTTCAGCCAGAGGAAGAAGTGCTCACAAAAAGAGGATACCGTCTAGATGCAATAGTTGAAATAGATGGAAGCAAATTAGGCATTGAGGTTGACGGGCCAACTCATTTTTTGGGCAGAAAACCAACGGGAAGCACAATTCTCAAACACAGGCAAGTTACCAATCTTGAACGGATCCCAGTTGTGTCTGTCCCATATTGGGAGTGGAACAAACTCAAGAGGGATAGCAACAAGAAGCGGCAGTATTTACGAGTGTTATTGGAATTGAGATGATTATCTTTTTGTGGTTTAAACGATAGAATATTTGTGTAACATGGCATCACAGTATCACCATTGGCAGAAACAATATGATGGATTTCAACTTGTATCGTTCGGAGTGGAACACACTCAATAGGGATAGCAACAAGAAGCAGCAGTATCTGCAAGCTTTGTTGGGGTTGAACTGATTTCTGTGCAATGTGCTGGTACAGGAATGGCTTCTGCCTTGCATACTTCACTCAATGCCTACTTTCCACCAAAACAAATAAGTTTAATGTCTTACACAAACTACAGATTGTTTTGCGCCATTGTTACATTGATGTAGGCCACAAAACCCCAACTTTTTCTGGACTTCCGAAAGAAGTATCATATGTCTCATAAAGGAAAATGAAAAGATTGTCTAGAGCAACCTGTATAAACAGGAACTTTTTCCGCTCTTCAAAGGACTTTTCGTTTTTCGATAGAACAACATGTGACGTGCATGACAATGAGCAAAGTGGAAGTTGATTCAACTTCACAATAACATCAGCCAGGGCATCCTCATCATTACTCTCTCAAAGAAGAGAGTTGTCCGAGTTGGAGGGTGGAGTTTATACATGACGTCATTCGCAAGAAAGGTTGGTAACAGTTCCAGATACCCTTTTGCTTCAGTCTCTCCTCGACCCCCCTCACAGCCACTTCCTCAGCTTGATATTGCACCCTGCATATCACACATGTTATGCACACATGACTTTTTTTCAAAATTCCACCCTTCAAGTATGGTTCTTAGTAGAAGCCAAGCAGCATGGTACAAACCAAGGCACCAAGACCCCACACCAAACTAGGCTTAAAGATATCCGCAGCCCCATTGTTGGCAGATTGCACCTGAGTCTTCATGCTCGCCAACTCCAACTTCAACGCACGAACATCATCGGCAAGCGGCTGAATATCATCGGCCAACCTATCCGCCTCGTACAACGCAAAGTTCTGACGACGCGCGCTGATAAAGTTATCCTTCTGACCCCATCCTGGCAATGTCTTCTTCTCCGTCTCAAAGTACCACTCCTCGTCCTCGGTGGTATCCCACTGCACCATGTCAATTCCCTTTTCCGAGAGTACCTTAAGGTCGGTGGGCACGGGGATGTGGCCGTAACGTTCGCAGAGGCCAATGTATTCGGGATCGTAGAGAGCGGTGAGGAATGCCTTGAGGAGGCCACGACGCTTGGGGTTCTTGATGAAACTGAGGTCCTTGCGAACGTAAACGTAGGAGACTAGGGAGATGGGCCAGGTACTGGCACCAGGCTAATGGAAGAAAAAGAGAGGGTCAGGAGAAAAATGAAGATAATGGTGTGTTAGAAAATGGGCTCTTTGGAAAAGGAACAAGTATCACGCACACACAATCACATAATAGGACACGACGCACCATATTGTAAAACTTGACCTCGGAAAAGTCCCCATCCGCCGAGTCAGGAACATCCGCCAAATCCAAGGCAGCCGCCTGAATGCCCGTAACCTGCGCATCCTCCGTAGTCAAGAACCGTCCATCACCATTCTTCAACCTAATTTCCGTCAAACCTGCCTCAAGTCCATGAGCAGCATCAATGTAACCAATGGCACCCTTATTATCCTGAATACAGGCCGTCATCAATCCACTCCCATCGCACTCGTGAGTTACTGGAGCCCATTCAATCTCCTTGCTCGTCTTGTCCGACGGCCACCCATTTGGGTTTTCTTCCGTTTGGGGGCACTGGGCATTCAAATAGTGCGTCATGGAGTACGTGGAGGACGAACCGAGGACACGACGTCCAACGAAGATGGCCAAATCCTTTTCGACGTTCAACCCCTGGTTTTCCTCGAGGATGTCCTCGTGGTCCCAGTTGGTAATTTCTCCGGCGAAAATCCTCGATAAAAGGCAGGCCGTCATGTTCAGTCCGCGATCCCCGGTGGGAACACCCGGAATGGAATGAAAAAAGGTAACCGCCGAAAGCACAAAGGGCAACTGAACAAAGTCAACCCCCTTCGCATTCCACGTATCCTTATCCACCTTGGAAATGGGGATATCCCCGCTCCCAAAATCATTGTACGCCATCATCGTATCGCTCGTCTCGGCACCCTCGGCGTATGGATCGCCTCCGCTAACAACGATTCCCTTGCCCAAAAATTCCTGCTGGCCGGTACCACTTCCTACGGCACGGTAGGAGAATTTGGTGGGCACCTTGATTTGTTCATTGAGTTTGGACATGATGTGCCAGAAGCATTTGGAGGGGTTGGTTGTTCCGGATCCGTCGACGCCTAGGTGTTTGTAGTCATCGGTCGTTTGGACAGCGGCGGTGGGTTCGTCCTGCGCGGTGGCGAGGACGGTGAGGAGGGCGGCGCCCGCGATGGAGGCGGTGGTGCGGAGGTTCATCGTGAGGGTGTTGAATTCCTTGTTTTATGGGAGCAAATATTATGACGTTGCTCTCTTGGTTGGCAGTGGCAGTGGCGAAATCGAAATTGTGAGGTTCCAAGAGGATGACATAAAAGAAAAGTATATCAACGGCATTTATGTAGGACTAGTTAAATACATGTCGTCCAAACCCGTAAGCTAATTTAACCTGAATTTAATACGTGTTATGCATAATATCAGTTAATCAATACAAATTTCCATAGCCTTTACATCTTGATCTTATTGTATCTTTTTCATGTTTGGTTCACCGTCAGGCCGTCGTATGGCGGGAACGAAGCCGGGAATTCCATCATTCGCACCTCAGATCTCAAGCAAACTTCTTCTGTTGCTTTGCTGGAATGAACCATGGCCATGGCATCGACTGCTCTTTTGCCCCGAATACCACGTCTTTCCATCTCCTCAGTACTATTTCTCACAGTTCTATCAACGTCGTCTGAACTCGCCATTGGCGTCATGGCTTTTTCTCATTTACGGACGAGCACATCATCGCTCATCGGTCGTGGCCATTTCGCGAGGAGCGCATCATGCATTGGAAGTGGAAGCGGCAGCTATTGCGTAGGCGAGAGGAGAAGATTGCAACATGATATAATCGGCAGCAACAGTCCCGTTGTACATCCTAGAATGAAATCGTCATCGAGGTCATTCCTCTCTGTCCCACTATTATTTTCATCCACCATGAAAAACAACGACATGACACCACCATCATCGACATTATCTTCTTTGCAACAGCGAAACCTGTCAGACTCCAATAGCAGCAACGAACAACCGAAAGATGAAAAGGAATGGTCCAACTACGAACGCCTAGTACGAAAGCTCTACATGACCAATCTCTTCAACCCAGTCAAACTAGGCTTGGAAAATATGGACAGACTACACAAAATACTCGGAAGTCCCATGGATGCACCCACCATATCCGTAGTACACATTGCCGGCTCCAACGGCAAGGGATCGGTTGCACTCAAAACAGCCAACACCCTCCAACTAGCCGATTACAAGGTGGGATTATTCGTGTCGCCCCATATCTCCACCTTTCGTGAACGAATCCAAATCAATGGCGAACCCATCTCGGAATCTCAAGTGGAAATTTACTTGAAAGAGATATTTGACATTTGTGAACAAGAGGGTATACCCGCGACTTTCTTCGAGATTACTACAGCTTTGGCATTTCATATATTCGACAAGGAGGGTGTGGAGGGGGTCGTGTTGGAGACTGGGTTGGGTGGACGATTGGATGCTACCAATGTCATTAAACATCCGGCATTGTCTGTCATTACCAGTATTGGTTTGGAGCATACAAGGATATTGGGAGATACGATTGAAAAAATTGCAATCGAAAAGGGTGGGATTATCAAGGAGGGGTGTCAAGTGCTGGTGGGGGAAAATGTTCCCTTGGAGGTATTACAAACATGTGCCAAGGAGAAGAATGCATCGGAGTTGTTTGTACCGGATGATGTCCTGGGACATGAGCCAGAAGATGGGTCAACATTAGTTCATGGGATGAAGGAAACGTTTGCTGATTATGATGCTGAAAATTCAAGGATTGCATCGGCGGCACTTATCATTCTCCAATTTCACTTGACAGACAAAAAGCTCAAAAGTGATGACCCATCATCACAAATCAAATTGATATCACAAGACATGATTAAAGAGGGTGTCAAGATACGACCACCATGTCGCTTTGAGGAAATGGATATACCCACCACAATCACAAACAATGATGGATCTACAACGCAAAAAATTGTCAGGGTTATACTCGATGTGGCGCATAATCCCCAAGCGATGGACTATCTCATTGCCAAGCTACGTTCAAATTATCCCAATGCTACTTCCAATCAACGAATCGTTGTGGGGATGAGTGCTGACAAAGATTTGAAGTATTGCACTGAGATACTCTTAAATCACACTTCACAGAATGCGGACAAGCTTCATTTGGTGGAGGCATCTCATCCTCGTGCTGCATCCATATCATCCATCTTGGACGCCAACCCCAAACTACTTGATTCTCACTATGATTCTCCACAGAACCAAGATGAATTGAACAAAGATGGTCGAGACATTTCATCAGTTTCGAAACAAATACGATCTGCTCTTCAACTAGCCGCGAAAAACAATGAATTGTTAGTTATTTGTGGTAGCGTGTTCATCATGGCAGATGCTAGAGAAGAGTTGGGTATTGTAGAGCCTAGGGATAGTGCGGTCATTAGTGAGGTGGCGGGTTCTGGATTGAGGAGCAGCCAGGAGAACTTTGGTGGTGATGGGGAGAAGGAGAAGAAGTAGTGTTTTGAAATAGAGAGAGGAGATAAATTCAACAGTGAAATATCTTCTTAGGTGTGTTCAGCTATCTTACACATCTACGGTGCTCTGGCACAGTTGAATAATAGTAAAGACACACTTAACTCAATCCCAACAAAGCACAGAGGTACTGCTGCTTCTGATTGCTATCCCTCTTGACTTTATTCCACTCCCAGTAGGGCACTGACACAAGCGAAATCCCTTCAAGATTGGTAACCTGCCTGTGTTTGAGAATCGTGCTCCCTGTTGGTTTTCTACCCAGGTAATGAGTTGGACCATCAACCTCAATGACTGCTGCTGTTCCTACATCAACCCCCACAACTGCGGTGGTAAGTATCATATGTCTTGGGTAAAATTGCAATCTTTATTATTTCATTTCTATTGCTAACACGATGGATGAACAATTTTGTTTGTTGGTTTCAATCATGCTCTTCAGCCCACCACAAGCCCAACAACCGCATCACCTATTACAGCTTCACCTACAGCTTCACTGCATATATTGCTGGATAAGTGCCTCATGTCTATTCAGTCAACCCATTTTTCATTTCTTTTTCTTCTTTTTGGCCGTCACCTCACGGAACCCATCCGAGTCGCCATTCTCGTTAATCATCTGCTTCTCCATACCCGCCCATCGTAATGAGCCCTTCACTCGTTGATAAAAGAGTAGATACGCCCCACCAGTCACTGCTGCATCGCCAGATGTAGATCCAACATTCGAGTCATTATATCGATACCAATTCCCATCCTCAGAGTTACGAACTGTTGCCGTGTAATGGCCACTGTTGGCAGTCACACCAGTGTGCTCGCTCACGCCGAATAGCTGAGGTTTGAGTAAAAAATAATACATACGACGTTAGAGAAGCTGTAATATTGATCAACCGAACAATAATCTTATAATGACACTCTCTGTCCAACTCACCTTATACACGGGTGGAGCATCCGGATCCTTTGGACCCAAAACATACGAGCTCAAATCAAGTCTATCAATTGGAAAGTCCACCTTCTCCTCAATCTTCCTACGCAATATCCGTCCGTCAACGGTAGGGCACTTCTCAAACGTAAATCTCTTCAAATGCAATACCAAAATATCAGGCGTATTCCATAAGGTAATTAGCTTCAATGCACAGACATGTTTCTTGCAAGAGGAGCAATACCAAGCGTTGTGTTCGTCCAACTGCTCCCCAGCAGCGAATTGATCGAGACAATCCTTCAACGGGATAGAAGGGCGATTTTTTGCGGGCACGAGCGGTAGCGATATCGAAGAGTAGACGTCAAACTTGATACTCTCCCTTCCACAACTAGGACACGTCAAGTGTGATCGATGCATACCCTGGGTATAATCCACAAAGATACTATCATGTCGCAACAAATGCTTCTTCCACGATTCCAACGCCGCCTTGTCGTCATCCATGCCCATCGCTTCCATTTGCTCGACGTATGGTTTGTCCGTGACGCGATTCAAGTCCTCGTGTAGGCCATCCATCAAATATTGACAAAATTCTTGCGAGTCGTGTTGATAAGTATTGTTGAACTGGGGTGCGAACAAGCTAACGGTCTGTTTTATTATCCTTGGCGCTAATATGGAGTATTCGCCAGAGTATATCTCATTGAGGAAGTGTGCATACGCTGTTACCATACGCCCGCCACTTCCCAATGGATTTTTCTTGTTGACTTCCTTCAGGTATTCACCTTTTAGAAAATATTGCGTGATGGGCTTCATGTGATTTACACATTGCAGTATTGAATTCTACGATAGAAAGAAGTGTAGCATATTATGTGGCAAAATATGAGTGTGGATGGATTTGCAAGTATAGTGTAAAAGAGTTGGGCATATCTGATAGCACATAATACACTTACCATGTAGCACGAATTACCCAGATTATGCAGCCCCACCGTCCCAGCCGCGGGTGGTATCCCCCTGAGCGATTCGCGAACAAATCCCGAACCATGAATATTATTAAACGGTTTCATAACCTCCACGGGGGCACGTTTCGATTCCAGAGTATAATTAAGCGTGGCAGGTGAATTAGATGTCTTCTTGGTGGCAGTCTTGTGCGTATTGACTTTACATATTTCTTCGCCATATAGGTTAACCCATCGTCGGAAGGGGGGTTGGGCCGCAGGTAAAAGAATGTCGTCGCCATTATTATTTGTACGTCTTGGTGGCGTTAATGGAGTGGCGGTGGGAATGTTATGCATTTCCTGTGGAACTTCCACGAGAATCTAGTGTTGCAATATTCGTGGGTAAGACTAATGCACTTTTCTCGCACTCAAAGACAAACACATCGAAATACGAAGTACATGTCACGTACCTGTCTCTTACGACCCAACAACATCAACGCACGCTTCTTCTTACCCCTACCATCTAAATCCAACATTTCCAATTCCGCCCCACACACCAACTCTCTGGGACTGTCGTTCTCACTCCCCACTGCCAAAACCGTGGCACGATGCCATTTTGGACGTTGTACCAATGATGTCGATTCACGTATCTCGACCTCGTCGCCAACCTTGATTTGTTCACGCCATTTGGTAACTTTGGTCCATAGCGGTTGGACACGTACCTTGCTTCCGGCAACCTGTTTCTTAGGCAACACCGTATCCCATTTCGAACCCCAACCAAAGTAATGTACCTTGATTGTATCAGGTGTTACCTCGCGCACGATCCCCTCGTACCACTTTTTGGCAGAGTCTTGTGCGTCTACAAAGTCTCCCACCTGATGATTATACGTCACGCGCATGAGCAAGAGGAAGTCGATAGAGAGAGTATATTAATGAGTGTGATGCAGAGTGAATATGTATGTCAAATGTCATATAGGGATATATAAGTGCATAGAGAACTATGTACTTACCTGCAATCGATTCTCCAACTCCAAAGGTTCGCGTACCCACTTGGACGACAGACTATGCCGTACCTCGATCAACAATTCCACCTTCTGCTGTCCATTGCTATTATTGATACCTTGCGATGCATAAAGTGGTTCCAATCCCAGCCATTTTCCAATAGTCAATGGCTCAGCTTCTTCCTGCTGTTCTTGCTTTGACTTTGAGGATGTAGACTTTGGCGACGTTCCGTTACTGGATGATGGACTACCTGGAAGGTTGTTGGATGACGATGAAAGCAATGCACTGACATCGAATAGCTCATAGCCATCTCCCCCGGCCGTCGCATTATCAATACTTTGTTTCTTTCTCCATAGGCGTACACAGGCCGTAGCCCGATGGGGGGCCGCGGCACGTTGCAAGTCTGGTAAAACGTTGTAGGCGGGGGAGACGCGAGATGCTAGGGCTATGCCTTGACGTGAATGCTTGGGCGAGATGCTGTCAGCCTTATTATTGCCATTGGTTGCGGCAGATTGAGTACCATCAGCTGGGGATGCGTCATCTTTACGGTCGTTGTCATCATCGTCGACAACAGCATAGTGAAACTCGATAGGAAAGACCTCCACCGTATATCCCACATTTCCACTGACACTCTCTTTGGTAGTAGCTCCATTGGTTCCCATGGAGGTATCCACAGTCAAACCAGCGGTACCAACCTTACCACCGGCGACAGTCTTCTTGCCATTAGCTTTCTTGTCCCTCTCATCACTACTCTTCTTGGACTTGATCGCCTCGTGCATCAATTTCGAATATGGACTTTTAGGACCCGTATTCTTTTTGGCGGCATCACTCCAGCTGAGTTCACCACCTTCCTCATCCATCTCAGTGGCTCGCTTTAAGGGTATCTCTAATATTCTTCTGCGGAATTCAATTGGACGAAATTCAGGCTGCTGATACCCACTGCTGTTCCCCTTAGAAGATGAGCCATTCCCATTAGGCTGATCACTTGCAAAGTAATAAGGATGATAGCCTTGATACATTTCATGATGACTCGGCACCCTACCTCCATTCGAATCATTTTCATCCGACTTGTTAAAGTGCGCATGTCGATTGGGACCCGTGGAATTGTCCCATTGATCATGAAATAGCAACGTGCACACTGGTTGCAGATTGCCACTTGGTGCACTACTGCCAGTAGCGGAGGAACGACCGCCACGATTGCTCTTCGCTCCTGAAGTAGCATTGCCGCCATTCTCCATGCTTCCACCATTCAATCCGTTACTATTCCAAGCAGCAGCCGCCCTCGGAGGAGGAGCAGGATGCGGATTCTCCACACCACTTCCATTATATGACGAACTATTCAAACTCAAATCGGAAGCATTGGGTGCAAAGCTTGGATCACCATCATCGCACTTGATACCAATGGTACTTCGTAATAATTGGTAAAAACCGGTGGGTACGGGAACAACTGCCAATTTTTTCGGTACTTGTGAATTAATGGCGTGTGGATCGTTGGGCGTTTGAAGTGAGTCTATGAAGGATGAGAGGTTTTCCAGTGATTCGATTGGTCCGTGATCGTTCACTACAGAATTAGCGTCATCGGCGGCAGTGGTACAGCATGCTGATGGTAGCACTCCACGCATGGATAGAGCCACGTGTTGATGCATCAGCAATGGACTTTTACGCGTGGATAGGATACGACAATCGACCGGACCCGGCAATCTACTTTGGGGAAAGGCAAATTGCGGATAGGGCGGTGGATGCTGCGGCTCCGACGGCTGTTCCTGCGAAGCCCTTCCTGAATTTTCCGACGAATGTTGTTTGCCATGTTTGTGCGGGTTGATGTACACTCGCACCGGATCCGATATCGGCGTATACTGACTGCCGTCATCGTGCTTCTTCTCATCCCCATTATTCGTACCCTGCCCTTGTCGCCCATTATTAGTATGCATCCCAATTGCTTCAAATCCACCCTTGGCATGAAATTCCCTCACTTCCGTATTCCAAGCATTCCAACATGTACCAAGCTCTTCCAACCAGCCTACAAAATCAGCTTGCGTATCTATATGTAGTTGATATTGATCTGATAAGAGGGATAGGGCAGAGAGGGCTTTTAATGCCGTGGGCGACAGAGTGTACATTCTCTTCTCGGGCTCGTTTTGTTCGCCTGGTTCATTTTCATCCACCTTCTCCATCTTTTTCCTCCCCTTGGCACGTGCCTTGTCATTATCAGCGTTATCAGCCCTATCCCACCTAACGAAAAAGGCCTCGATGCTCATGACCATTACCGTATTGGCCGCCCAATGCAACCACTTTGTCAGATAGTACCTAGGCAGTAGATACAGAGTTTCGCCGTTTGGATGCGGCGGACGCGGTTGGATTCGAACCTCTTTTTGTGGGGGTTCCTCTCGTCCCGACTGGCCAACTCCATGTTGGGTTCTCGATGTTTTTACAGAGCCCATTGATTCTCGCTGCTGCATCCCCCCCAACGAGCCTCCATCAAGACCACCACCATTGGCTGAGTTGAACGAGGGGGCGCTTCCAACCAACTCCAAGGGAGTGTCCAGCAACAACAACCTCAAGGCGGCGCTAAAGTAATCTCCCTTATTTGGTAGATATTCATGTAGGATTGTGGCGGTACGCGCGTGGGAGGTTCGAATGGGAGATGTTGGAAGATGACTCATTGGCTGTGACTGAGGTCCCCCCCTTGATTGATGATGCTTGTTTGGAGTATTCAAATGAGGCATTGTCGGCGGCGGCGGCGGCGGCGGTACATTCCTCCTCGACGACGGTTGATTATTCTGGAGCTTTCCTCCCACGCTCTTGGCACGTCCATACTGCTTCCTTCCCCCCTTGTTACCATCAGCAGGACGAGTCGGACTCATTGGCAGCTCATCGCTCTGGGATCTCGCAAAGTTGACATTGGAATTTGGCATTGGAGGCACGGTATTGTTGCCTCTTCCTCCGTTGCCAGTCTCTCTAGCATTGCTCTTGGGACGAGGGGCAAACAGTGCATTGAGCATTTGAGACCGAGCTCCCAGAAAGAGTTGTACGTTGTTGGAATCCCATTCGTAGGAATAGCGACGTGTGTCGAGTGGGGAGGGTGGCTGTTGTTGCTGCTGTGGCGTTGGCTGCGACGGCGAAGGTTGAGATGGCTGTTGAGGTTGCGATGATTGTTGGGACGGATTTTGAGAGTGACGACTCTGAGGCGGATTTTGAGTATTCTGCTGCGGAGTAGGCGTGGTTCCCTGCTGAGAAGAATACATTCCCCGTTGATGTTGCTGTTGTTGCTGTCCCATACCCCCCTGCTGCCGCTGATGCTGCGGATTTTGCTGTGATGATTGAGGAGGCATGTTGCAGTAGTGCTGTTGCCGGGCAGGTGGTTGCTGCTCATGCCGAGGCAGATAGGAAGCTGCATTATTGTTGGAATAATCAAACTTGGGATCATTAGTTGGATTGGATTGATTTGATGATTGAGGCGACATTGGCATGCTATTGTTTGGCCCTGGCATTGCTTTTGGTGGCGGAGGAGGTTGTTGTTGTTGTGATGGTGGATACTGAGGCCACGAATATGGCTGATTCTGTTGCTGATGTTGATTCGTGACTGACTGCTGTGGCTGTGGCTGTGGTTGATTATACCTCATATTTTGCTGATTCATATAATGGTGATGACCATTGTTGTTATAATCACCAATGTTCCTACTTTGCATTTGATGATGATGATGGGATTGGCGCTCGTGCTGCTGCTGCTGCTGCTGATTCATTTGATCTGTGAAATAAAATGCAATTGAAAGTAGAATAAGCAAGCAAAACAACAAAATGCGCAAAACCAGGAAAAGTCGAATCTCTCAAAATGAGCAGCACTAACACTACTTGATACATCCAAAGAAGCCACAATGTGACCACACAGCACAGCTCCTCTTCTGTCGGCTATGAATATGAAAAGTTAATAATTACAACTCACCTTGCTGTTGCCGAGGCTGCGGCGGCTTCGGTTGCCCTACTATCCCACCACCACCACCACCACCATTACTATCATTATTCCGTTGCTGCTGCTGCATGCTATTGGTGTCATTACTTTGAACCACCCGACTCCAAGCATACGGTTGTTGTTGTTGTTGTTGCTGCGGCGGGTGAGAAGATTGCTTCTGCGGCTGAGAAGATTGCGGCTGACGACGAGATGATTGCTTCTGCCGCCGTGGGGGAGACGATGCCGATGGCGACGATGGCGATTGTTGTTGTTCCATCTCCATGATTGCACTACTATTTATCGCGAGGATGCTCTATTGAGAGGGATCTGGCAAGTTTTTATTTGGTTGAAAGTTTGTTGACCGACCGTGGCTTTGAGATCGATGGCGACGAAATAAAAGACGAAAGAAGAACCGAGAGAAATGACGGGAGGACAGACAGACGATTCTCCCGCCAATAACATTCCTAATTCCGTTGTTAATTGGACATGGGACCAGACTGTCGTGCAGTCCTTCCCAATTACCTACCGTAAATACTCCCAACTACATGCGCGCGGGGATAATCTAGTACCTCTAGAAGGACTGAAAACTCTGTATAGTAAACATCAATACGCTGAAAACTCAACGCCAGCGCCAGCCGCCAGCCGTCAGATAAAATGTCAGAGATCCCACAACTACATCGCAATGTCAAATCCCGATCCACCTCATCCTCCTAATTTCCCATGGTATGCCNATAAAATGTCAGAGATCCCACAACTACATCGCAATGTCAAATCCCGATCCACCTCATCCTCCTAATTTCCCATGGTATGCCATCTACACCGAAGCCGTAGACGCTGTATACCTCACCCTCATTATTCTTCGGCATGCCGAGTTGGTTACTGCCGCCGCCGTGGCCGCACGTGCTGTCCTCGCCGCGGAGCGCCAACGCCAAGTCCTCTGCTTTGATTTGGTTGAAATGGATGAGGACGATGACAATAACTCTACAGCTAGCGACGTCAGCGTCGACTTGTCGTCCCCGTTTATCGATCATCTCAACAGCGGGGCGTCTCGCGTGT
Source organism: Thalassiosira hispida (assembly GCA_036939495.1). Lineage (NCBI taxonomy): Eukaryota > Bacillariophyta > Thalassiosirophyceae > Thalassiosirales > Thalassiosiraceae > Thalassiosira > Thalassiosira hispida. Next base: position 14,199 of record JALLAU010000624.1, read on the forward strand.
TTGCTGTCGAGAGCCTTCGTCCCAAGCAAGTTGAAGGCGTAGAACGAATCATCTTCGATCCATCGTCTGGTGGGAGGTTGATTATTGTTGATAGGACGGGCGGTGGCAAGAGCTTAATCCTCGCCATGACGGCGATTTGCATAGGTGGCATCACACTGGTATTGGTGCCATTGCTCGCATTGACGGCGAATCAATTGGCACGCCTAAGCAAAGCCATCCAGAAGTATGGAGTAGTCAGTGCCTTTCACATGGACGAAATCTCACGAAAGGATTTGAATGACAAAATCATTCCAATGATGGACACCATGCGGTACGATTCGTCGTCTACTCGTCTACTTCTGTGTTCACCTCAGTATCTCGCCGATACTCCCGCTTTTCTAGCCGCTGTCCTTCGTGCAAATAGTCGTCGTCTGCTACGTCTCGTCGCCGTGGATGAAGCACATCTAATCGCAATGCACGGTCGCACATTTAGGGATGCTATTCGTGTCCTCGCAGATGACTTCTTCTCCGTTGTGTTTAGGCAGAATGCACAGTACTCTCCATTGTTCCTTGCCATGACAGCGACGATGTCTGACAGTTTGCTACGCTCGTTCAAGGATCTCACAAATGTCGATTGGACCAAACCTTGCCATCAACTTTGGTCAACTGCACAAGAATTTCAGCAGAGGAATATTGAGATGGATTTGAAGGTGACTGGGAACGTCAGCGAATTCGGACTGCCCGATGTTGTGGAATTGTTGAAGAGGGATGAACATGCTCATGTTTGCATCTTTGTCAATTTCAAATCAGAAACAAGTAATTGGGGGGGGAAGCTTGAAGCTTTATTAGCCGCGGAACTATTACGTGTTGGTGTAGTACAGATCAACGGTGACATGGACAAACATGAAAAGTTTGCTTTCATTCGACTCTTCTGCACAGACATTACGATGGCTGGGTACAATCCTCGTACATTGGTAGCGACAACGGCCGCTAATACGGGAATCGATCAGGCCCGATTATTGTGGGTGTTGAGAGTTGGTATCCCTCGTTGCATCGTAACATTGCTTCAGGA
>JALLAU010000625.1:0-18201 GCA_036939495.1 Thalassiosira hispida
CAAGACACACGACTAGTTATTTTGTCCGGTACTCCCTCAGGCCCGGATCTTCCAGTCAATCCAGAGTCTATGTGGTACCTACGATACCTAGGTACGTACTAGGCCCGCCTATGTAGTCTACACAAATAGACCCCGATGAGAGGGAGAATTCGTACGAATGGTACAAGTACAATAAAAAAGTGTCTTGTTCTTTTTTGTTTTTTCACACGATACCATAGATTCAAGATGATATCAGCCTCCTCTCTCAACTTCATGCTGGTATCTTATTTTTGTCGTACAAGCTACTTGTGGAAATGATACATGAAGGGGTTCGCAGTTCGTACGATAGAAAAATGTCTCTTTGATCTTATCGTGCCAAGCTCTACCTCAATCTGGTTCAGCCTTCCCCTCTGCAGCTGATCTGGTATTTTATTTTTGTCCTACAATTGATTGAAATCATCTTTATGTCGCAATTATAGCAGCCATACAAGCCTCCCGCATGATTGATTTTTCGATGGGTAGACGAATGCCGTCAGAATGCCAATGCTACTCCTAACCTTCACAAAAATACTCATAAATTCCAAAATTAGTCAACAGACAAACATCAGATTGTTCATTACAATCACTACGAAAGTACCATTAGAAAAATCAACCACATCAACAAGATGATTCTTCCAACGAAAGCCAACACCATTGCTCTGGTCCTCGCCGCCAATGTCGCACGTCACGGGGTCGACGCCCACGGCTATCTCAAAACACCTCGTTCCAGGAACTATTACGCGTCCATTGACCCCATTTGGTTTGGCGGGTGTGTATCATATTCCAACTGTATTATTTTTCACCTACTTAGATGCACCTACTCACTTAGAAACTATACTTGTTACAACTCAATAATAGGACGGCTGACGGTCCAGCTCCTGAGAACTGGTGAGGAGTTGAAACCACATGATTGTAATATCGTCCCCTTTTACTTTACTTTTCCGAATCCGGTGAACTCACAATGCCATTTTATTTTACACTGTTTTCCAATCGTCACAGCCCTCATTGCCTCAACATCGGAGGAACGGAAGCTCGTTGTGGTAAAGTTGGTGAGTTTCAGTATCATATTCATTTCGTTCTTTACTGTCTTGACTGGCTCTAAAACGATAGTACTGACGGTTCAACGATCTATTTTCTTTCTCCCTGTCCCTAGGCGACCACAACTGTGAGTTTCAGTATTATATGTAATATGTTGTTTATAATGCATGAAATAGCGCTAACACCTGCATTGCCGGTTCAACAATCTGTTTTCTTACTCTCTAGACGACTACTCACCGAACGCTGTTGGAGAAGGAGTGCTACCTCCAGTCATTCAAGCCTGCTATGAAGAGGATGCCGTCATTGATGTTGAAAGTATTCTCACTGCGCACCACAAGGGTCACTTCGAGTTCAAGGCTTGTCCCATAGATCCAGGCGAAGTCCCAACTCAGGAATGCTTTGACAAACATCCATTGACATTCGTCTCTGATGAGTTGTACGGAGCACCACTCGACCCGCTCTATCCTGAACGGGCCTACATTCCGCTGTCGAGCTACACTACGATGGCGGTGAATGGCAATTACCTCTTTCACCATAAATTCAAGCTGCCTGTTTCACTTCGTGGGGATCTTATCTTGATCCAATGGTATTATGTGACGGGAAATAGCTGGTAAGAATGCATGTCCTGGATATTCGACAGTGCTTTTTTATTATTTGTTCAATTGATACTCATCATTTTATTTATTTATTTATTCCAGTAAGGATGAGGGCTACGACACCTACGACTGGCCTGCTGAAGGGTTCTATCCTGGAGACATTCCTGTCTGTGATGTCATTCCTCCCGATGGACGTGGTGTTCCAGAGCAGGTATGTGTTTGCATACAAACAATACTTGTTTCCCTCTTGCATTGTAAATAATGCCATCACGTTTCTCACACAATATTCTTGCACACTTAATTCAGTTTTGGAACTGCGCCGAGGTGGAAATCAGGGTTGCAAATGACTGCCCTACGTCCTCGCCTACTGCAGCCTTACCCACTGCCCTTCCCACCTCCCTGCATATAGCTTCGCCAAGTAATAATCCTACTTCGTTCCCTAGCAAGGGACCGACCTTTGCCAATGCTACTTTCACACCGACACACCAACCGAGCTCTAATCCCACAGCATCTCCAAGCAATCAAGATGGTTACACTACAACCACCACATCTACTTCCGTGAACACAGGAGCCACCGTGACCACAACTACGAGCGCAATCACCACAACTGCTACTCCGGACCCAAACTGTAAGGCACGTTCTCAAACGTGCGGCCCTAATAAACCTTGCCAGAATGGAGGATGTTGCTCGCAATGGGGACATTGTGGAACGAATGACGCTTACTGTGGAGAATGTTGCCAAAATGGAAATTGTTGGGATACTCCTCCATCACCATCGGGTTCTCCGTCAACAAGACCTACTTCTAACCCAACTCCCAGTCCCACATCGTCTCCAATTGCCGGGACCGCATCGCCAACTAGCTCTCCTACCGCATTACCCACCAAGAGCCCTGCTGCTACAACCACATCAACTGGGGCAACCACTACAACAACAACGACCACATCATCTTCTAGTGGCGAGCTTGTCCTTGATGACTCTCCAAGATGCGGATTTTCGGAGCTTGATGCCCGAGAACATTGTAAGCCTGTTTGTTCTACTGACTCGGATTGTGAAAATGGAGAATATTGCTTCGCCCTCCATGCAAATTACTGTTCAAGCATTCTTCATCGAGTGTACGAAGACCCAGTGCAGAGTCCGCATGTGACACGCTGTGGTGTCTCTGAGGAAATGGCAAGAACATTCTGTGGCGAGCCGTGCAGCTGGCAATGCAGCAAGCCTGGAGAGTTATGCATTGCGGTGAGTATTCAATGTTGCCTTAAACTTCAATGCCAAAGCTGATGGGGCAGAAACTTGAAATTTCCATGACTGACCAATATTTTTCACATATTTCATGTCAGGTTCATGCCAACTATTGTGATTCTTCTTATACTGAGGTTGGAGGAGGGACAACAACGGTCGCCGCGACTTCTAGCACAGTTGTGTCTACAACTAAGGCCACCAGTACTACCACTGATAGCCCTTCAAAGCTACCAACTGAATCACCTACTTCAGCACCCATTAGCTCTGTTACAACAACACTCTTCCCCTCTTCATCACCCATTTCACGTCCACCAACGAGCTCAACAGCTGCAGCCGTCGAAGCTGTGCTCGAAGCCAACAAGGCTGGATTCGACAACAAAATTCTTCTCTATCAGGAGCCCTCCATGCAATGGGTTCCTAGCACTGTCTACCGCTACAAAGATCTCCTAGAAGGACTTCGTGTGATGTACAATGATGGGGTGGCGAACAAATACTTTTATCTCGGAGATGATACTCCTAACGGCCATTTGTACGGGCTTGTCAATATCGCTGCATTTTTGGCTCAATCGATGAAAGAAACTATCAAGTATAATGCGTGAGTTGTTTTTTTTTGGAATGTATTGTCGCGTATGCATTGTTTTTGTTTGTAACCTGCATCAATACTGACTTCTCAATAATCTCTTCTCCTCCATCTGATAGTTGTGACGAAAACTCTTGGGACCTTGTCAATGGCATGTACCCTCTATCAAATGGTGAGTACTGCATCATCTAGCGTACTTTGTTGTATATCAAATGAAACAATGCTCACGACTTTTACTTTTGACTATTTGCACATACAGCATGTGGCCAGCTTGGGCAGAGTTATCAGGATTACAAGTGCTCTGAAAGCGAGGCTCATATGGAATGCCCGGTGAAGGCAGATATGGAGATCACAGCGACCACTAATGCGAAGTGGTGGGGCGCGCCAGCACCCCTCTTCTGTGCTCCAAAGGCAAAGCATCAATTCACAGGCTTTTGGGATCATTCAAAGGAGTGCAACAAGTCATGGGCTAACCCTCCAGAGTATTGTGATGTGTACCAAGGCCAATTGGCTGGGGGTTTCAGCGATTCCTCACCTGTTCCGAATTCATCTGGTCGCACGGACGTCGAAGGCTGCTGCTTCTGGGGCCGCGGGGTGATTCAAACGACAGTGAGTCGGTTGGTTGGAATGCAGTTTGCACATGACTGTTGTATCTTGCACTAAAATACTGACTTTGCATTGCATCTCTCCAATTCATCAGGGCGTTTGTAATTTCGGGAAGCTCAACTACTTCTTGGGCTCGAGAGCCGCCGAAGAAGGAAGAGACGCTCGGTACCCTGATATCAACTTCTGTGAGCAGCCCGACGCTATTTGTGCCAGCGAGGACCACAAAGAGTTAAAATGGATAGCCGGTATGTTTTACTGGGTCGAATCGCTTCAAAGCTACAACGTTGGTGGTTGGGATTATATTTCTGAGCTGCACAAATTTGTTGATGATGGCATGTCTGGCAACAATTTCATTGATGCGGTATCTGGTATTGTCAACCGTGGTTGCCATGATCCGCCTTGTGCGACCGGGGATGTCGACGGCAAGGCTGACAGATCTTCCAACTTCTACAAAGTTTTGAGCGAGCTCGATCTTGTGTAAGGCTTTGCATGGCAGAAGGCATCATTATTTGTGTGTGCGAGGTCACAAGGGGTCTGAATTCCCTGTCACCAGCAATTTCAATTACTTCATAGATCAAAAACAGAAGGTTAGATAGTGGAGGGAGGTATGGGTATGGCACGGGATAAAGATAGTGCTACAATATGCCATTACTTTCCCTTATCTAGCTAGTAGGAGTAGGTTATTAATGAATAAGTCAGGACTGAAAAACTATCAACATAACTAAATGATAGCACGAAGCTAAAGATGTAATACCAAACACAAAGCCACGAGCTCAACTCAGTTGTAAAGTGGACCAAACAACGAATTCAACATGAAGGTTTGGCCAGGGTTTGGCTTGTGTGAAAGCGGCCTATCAGGCCTTCTTCCCTCTTCTGTCGTTTTTTTGTGGGGAGCTGGAAGCCTTTCGGCTAGGAGAGATACCCCTCGCATAAGATGCTGCATCTCTACCAGGGTCTGTTTTCTCCTGGCTTGACATTGTTCGCTCTCAAATGAGTACCATATCTATGGCGCGGCCATGACCATCATCATCACTATCTGCACTTGAATCTCCATGCATACAACAAGTGTTTTGAAACACCTCAATGATCGAAAGGAATCTTCACCGCTTTTTGTTGTTCTAGATGCTGCAATACCTTCCACATATACGAGACATAGAACACATCGATAAATTCGCGGCGTTGCAAAATTGTACAGAAGATCAGTTTAGTTTCACTAATTCGAAAGTATTTGTCAACGGGTTTGGGTACAATAAAGAGTTGCTTGTTGTAGGTAGGTATTAAATATAGTTGGAAGAAATGGACTCAGCATCACATCCCGCAGAGAAGATAGGATCCACTGTATGTCAAAATATGCCAACTAGCTCTGAGATAGATTGAGCATATTATGGTACTACGTTGGGTAACAACTGAAAAAATCTTTCTATTCACTTTTTAGCTACTTTCAAGACGTTCTAGCCGCATCGATGGCTTTCTACTAGGTAGGAGGTACCTACAATAACTGGTCTGCTATGTTCTTTTATGTATGGTATTGTGTAATGGTGTAATACTTGGGTAGGTAGGCGGGGTATCCCTGGGGTATTCTCGTAATTGGCATCTTGCGGGCAGGTCATGTTCGGCGGGCGCTGACGCGGCGCGGGCGAGGGGCAATATTAGAGGCAGTAGATCTCCATAGTCCGTGGGGACGCCCAAGGGACGCCCGCATCACTCGTGCCAAACTAAAGGGCACAAAGGGACATCCCGCCGACATGTGTAATAACTAAAATAAAAAAGCAGCGACCATGATGATGAGAACGATGATATCGAGGCCCCTCCTCCTCCTCCTCTTCATAACCACCCTCCTAATCGCACCAACCACGGCCCTAACCTCCCTGGCCGACTGCTCCACATGCGTCCACTCACTTACCGCGCCGCTCTACTACGGCTGCAGCAGCGACTCGGCCTACGTAACATACAACGATATCCGCGTCACATGCGGCCAGGCACTCTCGCTGAACACAACCGATTCCACGCCCAAGTTTTACCATCCCGATGCCGATCCAGACGCTCTATATGCATTGTTTTTGATTGATACGACGGGTATAGACCCGAACGTTGGGACGATTGCACCCTTCCTCCCCTGGCCGGTAATTCATTACGGCGCCTTTAACATCGATGGCGATGCATTAATCGACGGTATCAGCTTGGGAAAGTTCTCTTATGACCCTGCCAAGGGGGGTATACGAGTTCAGCCGTTCGTGGAATATCAAAAACCCATACCTCGTGTGGAATTGCTCAAGTCAAATCCGGGTGAAACGCCGCCAGATCTCAAGACGCGCGCATTCAACTACGAATTCATACTGGGGAAACAAGCCTACAGAAAGGACGATCCGTTAATGGATAGCTACGACAATTTCGAATTCATTGGTTGGCTCAAAAAGACTGTGGATGTGAATAACATCGTGTCTACGTATATTACAACTGGAAATTGTGTCAAGGGTATTACTACGGGTACAGTTGGTGGTAGCGATTGTATCGTCCCGGCCAAGACAAAATCGGGCGTTGGATGCGTCCCGGCACATGTGGGTGGTGATGACCCTGCTTGTGGAGTATCGACGGAAGGTGATGGAAGTAAACCAAGTAGTCTCGGTGTCATCAATGGCGGCGGTGATGGATCCCCCACTACTATCGGAACCGACGGTGGATTTGGTTCCTCCCCTAATGGAGGAAGTCCAGGATCGGACTCAGGGTCACCGGGAGGAGGCGGCGATTTGGGATCTGGTGATGATTCAGTCAGCACTGAAAGCAACTCATCTATCAGCGTTTTTGCAAGTAGATGGAACAACGCCGCTGTCGTGATTTCTTGTTCAGTTGGTCTGTTGTATGGAACCATTGGTGTTTAGGGTCTTAACAATCCTGTGGAGTTATTGTATCCGGTCGTCATATTTGACGTATTCTGGTTGGGGCTTGTGCTTTGGGCTATCAAAAACAACGCTTCATTGTCATACTTTGATGTCTTCCGGCAACAGCCAAGTGATACGGGGTCTCTTATGATTTCATTGTGCAGAATGCATTCGTGAGTTAGAACAACCAACTTTAAGGCATGGACATGTTTCAATAGTGTGAGATGTAAAATACTTAAAGATCTTATTTACTTCTTGTTCATAACAACAGCAGATGCCATTGCTACTCATTGTAAAGTGCCTCTGGATTTGAATTCACGGACGAGCATGGAGTTGACATCTACCGTCTCCAATGTCTTCATTCTGTGATATCCAACACGATGACAATGATCTTGAAATTATTTCAATGGCACCGCAATTGTTCACAATGGACTATCTAATATCTAAAAGGTAAGCTCATGAAGCAAGAGACACTACAATAGGTAGGAAGAACCAGTGCGTGAAGAACATTGATAAGTTCCCAGCTATCCATGTCTGACATTGCAATTGTCATTGCGATAAGAACTGTAAGTTATAATAAGAAACTCGTACGAAATGGAGTTACAGCCACCTTGAAAATTGGCTTGTGCAAGTTGGGGGTATGATATCTACTACATCAAGATTAAGCAAGTTGTTCTCATCTTTCGTGGCAATGCTCTCAGCTCTCACATCTTATTTGAACTTCGAGTGTGGGTTGAATGTTGGTTACCTATCGGCACCTCTTTTCTACATATCTTGCTCTCCCTAGTCCCTAGAGGTACATTCACTTCTGTCTCCCCTTTCTTCCTCAATGTCAAAGTATATCATTATGCAGTTATTCTATTTTCCCTTCATCAAGTAATAATATAGTATTCCCTTTCTTACAAACATTACCCACGTATAGATCACTAGATTCCTCCCTCCAATGATATCCATGTACGTCCAAAATATGTTTGGTTTAGATTGGAATGCAGGATGATTTCTTATTTTCTGACGTGCATACTCGAGTGACATATTATCACATATCGTATCATTGGATAGCTCACAAGCTATCAGCATTGAGCAATTGTAGGGGTTCAGCTTATGGTTTTGGATTCATTTCAGGTTGAAAATTGAGTTTGTTCCTCCAGGATAGACTATTCTTCAATGGGTTCATCGCTTTTTGCCCCTGGGTTCGACCGATTCTGAACAGAGCTGCTTATCGGGCTGAATTATTTTGAATCAAATAGTTAGATCTATGCCATGCTATCTGCGCCTGCCCAACTCGGTATCCTGCATTCCAAACCAAACATAGTACATCATGGGTCTTCTCCACAAATAATTGAATACCATACCTACCATGTGCGTGTAAAAGTTAACACAATTCAGCTTAACTTCAAAGTTTTTATCATCAAGTTGTTACGAAAAGACTACCTATCAGCTCTATATCAAAGCCAGGATTTTTGTAGCATAATAATGTTACTTCCCATACCGCCTTTTCCGTCCATGTGCAAAAGTACGAATCACTTCAAGCAAATCCTCCTTCTGCAATTCCGGCCATTGCTTCTTCAAAAAGAAGAACTCCGAGTATGCAACCTGCCACAACAAAAAGTTACTCAAACGTTCTTCCCCCGATGTCCGGAGAATAATGTCAGGATCACAAGCACAGTGTCCCGTGAGCATCTTCCTTTCAACTTCTGCTTCACTTACTTGATCGACATTTAGTTTTCCAGATTGGACATCCATGGCAATGCTCTTGCAGGCATTTACAATCTCACCCCGACCACCGTAACTCAGGCAGATGTTCATTGTGAATTTATCACAATGCGTAGTTTCCAACACCATCCTATCAATTCCCACTCTCACATGCTCTGGAATTCGTTCATCTTCTGTAGCCAATACATGGATGCGAATCCCCCGTTGTATTGCCTCGATGCGTAATTCATCGCAATACTTGCAAAATATAGCCATAAGGGCCGCAACTTCGGCAGGATCACGATCCCAATTTTCGGTCGAGAAGGCATACACTGTGAGTATTTGTACCCCCTCGGCAATACACCATTTGGAGAATTCAATTAATGTTTTGGACCCGTCCCAATGCCCACGTGTGGCATTGCCATACTTTGCCTTTCCGTATCGCCGATTCCCATCCATGATTACGGCAATGTGCCGTGGCACATTTTGTGGATCAACACCGCTTTCTCTATCTGTGTTGATTGTGTTTAGTTCTGAGCGTGTTTGTTCATCTCTTTCGTCTTGAAATAGATTGGCGTCAATAATGGAGCTACCTCTTCGTGGATCCAATGATATAATGATGACCATTAACTGGAGAGTCAGCCAATAATAGAGTCGAGATAGTGTTGATTGTTTTTCAGATGTTCGCATTGTCCCATCTGATACACCAACCGATCCACTACTTCGCCTGCCCATCCAAAAACCAAACCCTACCCCAACAACCAACGGAAGAAATGCCAAGCACAGTGGGCTGGAGAGATATGCTTTGATCGCTCCTCCAAGCACCAGCTTTACCCACTGCAGAAATAACGATACGCACGGACTGCCATTACTACTGCGTTGACCTCCTACACAGCTTCCGCAGCCGAGCAAACGGTCGTACACTGAATCGTAGGCGCACGAGTAACTATCGGATGTGCTCGAATTCTCCAGTTGCGAGTAGTAGTACGGGTCTCCTCGGACTTCATCGTCGCCATCAATGAATTGAGAGAGCATGCTCTCCGCTCTGGATTTCCAGTTTTGATTGACCATTGTATTGTTTTTTATTAGGTTGGCAATGGCAATGGCAATGGCAATGACGACGTGGAATTGTGGAAGATCAGTGGCTGCTTATTCAGTGCATAAACAGATGAATAATTAACAATGTACTGCACTTTTGACGATGACCACGAAAAATAGAATTTGAATAACCCACCGAAAGTGCATGATGAGTAACCTTGCACCCAAATTAGTGCAGCATATAAATAGTCTCTAAAAGATCCGTCTCTATCTCGTCATTGCTCGAGCTCGAGTCGTTGGCGATTGGCCACTTTTCATCGGGATTATCAACAACGACACCAACCATCCCAACCATGGCGAGCTGCTCACCCGCTGACGGCACCTGCGCCAATGATGGCGGCATCCTATCCGTTGTCTACGGCGCCCTGGCTCAGCTAGCCTTCAAGCTCCTTTCCACTGATGCCGACCAAGCTGCGAGCCCACAAGTTGCAAGATTGATCTCCCTCCTCCTCCTCTCCACGGCTGTCCTTTCCGTGACTTCGTGGCACTTTGTGAACAAGGATTGGCATTTATGGAGGGATGTAAAGCTCACGATCGAGGGTGTGTTTGATAGGGTACCCGATTTGGCGAGTGAGGTGGAACTGCCACCACTTCAGCTTCCCAATGGCAATGGCAATGACGACAAGCCTGAAAAACTTCGAGCCCACAATGGAGTGGCCAAGCCGCCTCTTCAGTTGGTCGATGCAGCCAACCCCACCGTCCTACAATGCTACTCACCCGCCACCCTCACCAAACTCGGCACGGTACCCAACCTATCGGCTGAACAAGTTTCCGACCTCGCCCTACGATCCAAAAACGCACAACAAAATTCGTGGAAGGACACCACCTTTGCCCAACGACGACGCGTACTCCGCACCCTCCAAAAGTACATAGTTTCTCACATCGATGAAATTTGTCAGCTCTGTGCCAAGGACTCTGGTAAAACGCAGGTTGATGCGTTATTAGGCGAGATATTGACCACATGTGAAAAGATTCGTACCCTCTTGCACCAGGGCGAAACGTGGTTGGAACCCTCTTTTCGTGATGTCAATCCCATGATGATGCACAAGACTGCTTACGTCGAATATGTCCCTCTAGGTGTACTGGGTATTATTGCTCCGTGGAATTATCCCTTTCACAACATGTTAAATCATGTATTGTCGGGGATCTTTAGTGGGAATGGCGTGGTTACGAAATGTTCGGAGCATACCAGTTGGAGTTCGGTGTACTTTCATTCCATTTGTCGTGCGGCATTGGAAGTGAATGGGTTTGATCCGGAGTTGATCCAGTTGTGTACTGGTATGGCCGAGACGGGCAAGGCATTGGTGGAGTGTCCGCACATTGACAAGATTTTCTTCACGGGGAGTCCAAGTGTTGGACGGCATGTCATGGCTGGAGCTGCTCCGCACTTGAAACCGGTAGTTTTGGAACTGGGCGGAAAAGATGCCATGGTATTCTGCGATGATGTCAAATTGAAGGATGTCATACCGTGGGCTATGCGAGGTTGCTTTCAGAACTGTGGACAGAATTGCTGTGGTGTTGAAAGATTGTTCGTATACGAGAGCATTGCTCAGGACTTTATCAAGGCAATAGCGGGCAAGGTGCAGAATTTGAAGCAGGGATGTCCATTGAGTGAGAATATGGTGGATTGTGGTGCCATGGTGATGGATCAGCAGTGCACTCTTATCCAAGCTCTTGTGGATGATGCTGAAAAAAAAGGTGCTAAGGTACACTGTGGTGGTAAAAGGAATACATCCAATGGAGGGCAGTTCTATGAGCCTACGCTTCTTAGTGGAGTCACTCCTGACATGAGAATATGGAAGGAAGAAGTTTTTGGGCCCATCATGTGTGTGATTACCGTCCCTGGCGATAATGACGACACTTGTGTTCAAATGGTCAATGACTGCTCCTTTGGATTAGGATCCTCAGTGTACGCTGCCTCTTCCACCCGCGCTTTGGCAATCGGATCACAATTCAACACTGGAATGTTCACTGCCAACGACTTTGGAGTTAACTACCTCATTCAATCACTTCCCTTTGGTGGCGTGAAGGAATCGGGATTCGGACGCTTTGCAGGCCCAGAGGGTTTGAGGTCATGTTGTTTGGAGAGATCGATCGTCGTTGATCGTATTCCAGGAGTGAGGACGAGTATTCCCAGCGCAATTGGCTACCCTATGAATACAAAACAAGGTATGGGCTTTGGAAAAGGGTTGATCAAACTGTTTTATGGAGATAGTCTTTTGGTCAAAGTGAAAGGAATTTTCGACCTGATTAAACACGGCTAATGGTTTTGTTGTGGTGGCTTTCGTACTAATTAAACAAAACACCACACAGCCAGGCCTTGTTTCTCATTTCTTGCAATTGAAGTCAAGTGCTAGCAAATACATTTCACTAGATTCCTTCCGACTGGCCTTTGGCTTAATAGAATGCACAGATTGAAAAGCCCTCCGTGCAGCATCCATTAAGTCAGCTTCATTTTCCTTTCCACAAGAGAAATATTTGCAGAGAAATGCACCTCCATCTTCCAACATCCCGTCGCTGTCTGAGGAAGAGTATGAATCATCAAAGCAACCACCACCTGCTGCAAATGCCAATGCTTGCTCACATAAATTTAATGTGCTTATGGCATCTGTCGAAGAATCACCAGTAAAATTTGCTGCCATGTCACTTAGTATAAGGTTGGGTCGTCGACTATGATGGCTTAAATGAATGAATGCATCCATGATTTCCAAATGGGTTTGCTCCTTTGTAAAATCGCCTTGTATGAATTGAAAATTGGATTGTAGGTTATCCCTAATCCTGAAAGATATTTCTGAATACTCTGACTGTAGTGTCTCATCCAACGGCAGCAAGTCCACAGCCACAGCAGCACCACCAAGATTGGGATTCAACTGGGTAGATGCATAGAGACTCCAACCTCCAGGTGCAGCTCCCAGATCTAAAACTAACATATCAGGTTGAATCAATCTGTTTCTCTGTGATTGGTTATTAGAGTTCTTCCCCTTTTTCTTCTTCTCGGCCTTTTGTAGCAGAGCTGAGAAATGTTCTTCATTGATCTCCTTAAGCTTGAAGGAAGACCTGCTCGGCAAACCCTCCTTTTGTGCCTTTAGAACATATGGATCTTTTTGTTGCCGTTCCAACCACTGCTTTGACGATTGACTTTTTGGTTTTGATTTGCTTTGAGTGTTTCCCCTTCCCCCTCCCCTCTCATCTCTCATCTCATCTCAGGCAGAACTGCATCAGCATCAACAACTTTACAACTGCGCAATCTCCCCCTCAGAAGAAGATAACCGCCTGTAAGGCCGACCCCTGCTGCACCACCGATAGCTCTTTCTGCCACCGCTTCGATCATGAATTCTGGCGGCTCATTTCCCTTCCAAAGTTGGCATCCCTACTTCTCTCAAAATCAGCACGCTGTTGCGGCTCAATATCATGAGAACGGCGACGGCGATGTCAATGGAAGTGGGGAAGCAGCAAGCCTGCAGCAACCAGCTGCAGTGGCGGGAATTTCGGGCTTGTATTATGACAATAATGTATCAGCAATGGCACAACAATACGGAAATGATTTGGGTGAAGAACATGCCGCTGAGCATCGTGATGTATACGAAAACAATGCTGCAGCAGAAGATGAGTACGACAATCATGTGGACGACGATGAAGACCCAGAGCCTACTCACGAAGAAGAAGTAGATTCAAAGCCAAAGAATAAGCAACAACAAGAGTACCTCATCCTCTGGGAGACAAGATACAAAGAACTAACCCAGCACAAACGCCGACACGGCACCTGCAAAGTCGAGAATGGCAAAAACAAACTTTTCAATTGGGTGAAGAAACAGCTAAGGCAGTACCACAAGGGAATGTTATCGCAAGAGAGATACGATCGATTGGCACTGTTGGATTTTGATTTTGTGGGAGGAAGGAAGCATACTGCGAGGGTGGGTTTGAGTAAGGAGCAGCATTTTGAGAATCGATGTCAGCAGCTTATTCAATTCAAGCAAGAGGTGAGTACAGTAGCATATGCATGATAAATGCATGATTATCCACACAGTGAATCCTCACATCATATTATATGATCATATTTACATCTTTGCTAGAATGGCCATTGTCACGTACCAATAGTCAAACGAAAGGATTTGCTAGACGACGAGCAAGGAGGTGACCTGGGAAAGCATGGTCTGGGGGACTGGCTCAAAGGGCAGAACTCGCAGCACCAGAAAGGAACATTGAGTCAAGAAAGGAATGATCGGTTAGTCGAAATAGGATATGCCTTCAATGCTAAAGACGGACCTTCGAAGTTAGATCTTCTATGGAACTCCCAGTACGAGGCCTTGATTGAGTATAAGAACAAGTATGACAACACAGATGTGCCTAACCAATGGCCAGAGAACCAATCTTTATGTGAGTGCTTGTCAAATTATTGCTTAAGCATGGAGCATTCTTTGCCGTTAATCTCATAAATACTTTATTTGATGCAGCCAACTGGGTACGTCAACAGCGAGAAAAGTATCGAATCAATAAGGTTCCTGCAGATAGACTTCGAAAGTTACGAATCATCGGCTTCGATATTGTCGGAGCCGGATTCTTTGGTGCTTGGGAAAAACGATTTAAGGAATTGGAGGGTTACCAAAAACGGCATGGTGAATGTTCTCTCCCGCTAAGATTTGAGCACGAAAAGGCACTGAAGGACTGGGCACACAAACAAAAGCACAAATACATGGAGAATAAACTGCCGAAAGAACATCTTTCTCGTCTAAAGAAATTGGGCTTTGACTTCCTTCCTTTTAAAGAGCATGGGTTTGGAGACAAGTACGAATTACTTTTGAAGTTCAAGGCTGAACATAATCATTGCGATGTACCACGAGATTACAAAGAAGATCCACTTTTGGCTAGATGGGTTGAAGTGCAGGTAAATGTTGTGTTTTGTATGAGTTATAGCAATTGCTCTGGGATGTCTATACAACTAACATTTGGATCAATGCTGTTTCTATTGTGTACGTTTTTGTTAAGCGAGAAAAATATGCACGGGATAAAATATCAATCAAACATCACTCTTGCCTCGATAGAGTTGGATTTACCTGGGAAATTAGTCAACCCGAGGAAGAGAGTGAACCAGAGAAAGAGGACGAAGAGAAGAAAGAAGAGGTTCCGACGTTGCGAGCGCGTTTATTTGATACTGAAATTCTGAATAATAAGCAACAGGAGTATATTAAACTATGGGAAACTCGCTATAAGGAGCTCGCTGGTAAGTGTTTCGCTGTGTCCAACTTTGATGATTTGCCTACCGATCATACGATGTCAATTTTGGGGCTCAGTAACACATTGTTGACTATCAATAACAGCATACAAGAAAAATCACGGAACTCTTGTTGTCTTGAAAGCACACGATAAAGTTCTACACAGTTGGACTCGAAAGGTATGAAGAAAAATCATAATAATCTATGCATTGCATCCGATACTTTGTCTGACACATTATACGCCTCTAACTTGAGACCAGCAACGATGTAAATATCAGAAGTCTGAAATGATTCAAGGTATGTTTTACTTTTACTCGTCTACACACTCAATACGGCTAATATTCCCTAAGAGTACTTTCTCCGTCATAATAATTCAGATCGATACGACAAGCTTCTCCGTCTTGGATATGATTTCTCATATCAGAGACCAGAATTGAAAGGCAACAACCTTGGAAAGCAAGAAAATGGATTGCGCTTTTGAGCACAGGTTAGTATTACTTATTTTGTAAGCAATTAGCGATCGATACAGATTCGATCTAATCTTACACTTTCATCTTGCTCAGCACTTCGAGCGTCGTTGCCAGCAACTTATTGAGTTCAAGAGGAAAACTGGCCTTTGTGATGTCCCATACCTGAAGGCAAAGGAAAAAAAGAAACTCCCACCTGGTGAAGATTATGGATTAGGGTAAGCATGGCATGCTCATGGATTTCCTTTGTGTAACATTCTTTATATTGATGCTATTATTAATGTGTTGCTTCACAGTGATTGGATAATGAGCATGAATAGAAAATATCAGAAAGGAGAGCTTGAGAAGGAAAAATTGAACCGCCTGATTGAAATTGGCTGGCAACCTCGCACGTGCGGTTGGAAAGATGATCAGCGTTGGGAGCAAATGTATGAAAAACTGGCAGCATATAAGCAGGCCAATGGAAACTGTGCTGTGCCATCTACATACCCCGAGGACCAACAACTTTCCGTTTGGGTCCAATCACAACGGTATAAATATATATATGGTTGTATGCCCAAGGAAAGAGAGGATAAGCTTCGTGCGCTGGATTTTGAATTCAAGCCATCGGAACGAGAACGTCTGAGAAAAGCTGGATGGGGACTACACTACAAGAAGTTAAAAGAGTTCTACGCTAAAAATGGGCATTCGGACGTCCCATCTGCGCACAAGGAGGAGGACTTGAAACTTGGTACTTGGTGTCAGGTACAAAAACAGCGTCATCATTCGAAACAAATGACTTGTGATGAAGAAGCTCTTCTTTCACTTTTGGGCTTTGATTTTCAGTTTGTACCGCGGGGTATGACCGAAGCCAGCCGACTCGTTTGGACTCAAAGATACAGCGAGCTCCTCGGTAAATACTTATGACGTGCATTGCTTTTTGCTACATTAATTTTGAATATTTTGTGCT
This sequence comes from Thalassiosira hispida, assembly GCA_036939495.1. Classification (NCBI taxonomy): domain Eukaryota; phylum Bacillariophyta; class Thalassiosirophyceae; order Thalassiosirales; family Thalassiosiraceae; genus Thalassiosira; species Thalassiosira hispida. The sequence continues at coordinate 16,376 of JALLAU010000625.1, forward strand.
GCTTACATACTATTTTCACCATCCTCAACTGTAGACTACAAAACCAAGCACGGTGATACACGTGTGAAAAGTAACCAGGAGGGTACGATGGTATTGGGTCGATGGGTATTGGCCCAGAGAAAAAAACACAAAGCTGGTCCCCCGAATCGAGGAGTGTGTCCAAAAATTGGACGCAATGTCATTCCAGTGGGTAGTGCAAAAACGATACAAACAACCATCACATGTGGCTGGCAGCCAAAAAGCTCCTCCCAGCTCACAGAGCAGCTCGAAAAAGAATGGGCCGGCTGTAGCTATGGCAAATAGAGGAGTCAGTCCAGAGGAAGCCGAGTGGCAAAATTTCTTCGAGGAGCTCAACGATTACAAATGCAAACACCATCATTGGCGCATTGATGATATCAAGGAAGAGAATAAGGCCCTTGCGACTTGGATGAGGCGGCAGCGGATAACGGAGACGATGGGCACCATGTTGAAGACGCATCATGATCAATTGAATGAAATTGAATTCTTCAAGCCCAAGCCCAAGCTTGTGAAACCACAAAGATAGTACATCCAAAAAGCGTAGTCCACGGCCCAACGTGCCATCTGCACCCAAGGCATTTCCTGCGTCAAAAGAGCACATGGCCGAGGCAGTGGCCGAAAGGCAGAGTGCAGTTTCAGCAAAACGGGATGCTGAACATTTGGAAATGCTGGAGGAATAGAAACAGATGTACGGGCACATGGTTGTTTTTTATGAAGGTGAGGACCTGGTATTTCTTGTGCCCGCTGCATTTTCTCATTGAATTGGGTTCAACAGTTCTTCTAAACTAATACAACAGTTTTTATACATTATACAACTTTTTGTTGATGCTCTTCTGGCAGTGGTATGACATCAAGAACACTGCTCGTTTCGTGATGAAGAAGTTGAATTGAGCAATGTCAGGCAGTCGTCAAAAAATACTTCAAAATTTCTCTTTATTGATACACTGAGTGACCATAGCCTTGATCGGTATCATTTTGTTACATTAGCCTATCGTTTATGCTGGAACTCATTTGACAATGTTACCATAGCCACCAGTGGTCTAGTACATCACTAAGATGAGTATAGCCAAATGCTCTAAAGATGTATGCGGCAGTATCTCCACCGTCGCTTTTCACCTCTTGAATTCCATCCCAAAGACCCACTTTCTTCACAATGCCAGTTCCAAAATTCTTGAAATTCAATACAATCTCCATCATGGTAGATTTTTGCATTGTTAAAACCATAGTAGCGTATTCCTTCCAAATACAAGTAGTACTCATCCTCCTGGCATCCTCCAGATCTAAATCACTAGACTTGAGAATCTAGGAGGCTTGCAGTCTTGTATACGCAAAACTGATGCTCGCTTCTTACTTATGGTCCAACAAAAACTGCCCGTAAGCTAATGGTCACTGTTCACGGAGAGACTAACCCCATGCTACAACTGTGGATGAAGGAGATGTCATCCTCCTATGTTCTCTCACCTTGTCAGAAGAAACAGATGACGATGTTCAAGGTTGCAAAGAAAAATAAGTGTCAAAAGTGTTTAGGAATTGTCACACTCATTACATGTGTATATTGAATACTCCTAGCCGATAATATTAGATTTAGATTGAAGAATGGAACACAAACCACAAACCAGCAGTTGTTACTTAAAGAATAATAACGCAACCCCGAAAGAACATGAACATGGTACTGTCCATACTAGCAGCAATCAGTGGACAAGATGGATTCTTGTTCAAATATCGAAATTAATTTGCATCTAAAATAACTTGCTATTTGATGAAAGAAATATTTTCTATTATACAATCTCAATTTCATCTAGAAATGA
>JALLAU010000626.1:0-13673 GCA_036939495.1 Thalassiosira hispida
AAGCTCATTAATTGATTCACCTTATCATTGTAAAGTCTTTTGCCGCTGTTTAGTACCATGTTCCAAACTCATAACAAGTCCCATGAGAGATGCAATAACAATGCATGGCCTGCTCCAGCCTCAACACGCAAAACTTGACCCAAATGAGAGGTTATCTTAACAGGCTCTAGCCAAAATGTAGCCTGATGCCAATGGCCATGAAGATAGAAAACACGTGTAGGGGGCTTCCTGGTGCCACTGTAGTGCCATTTCCATCTTAGCCCAAATCCATACCAAGTATCTTGAGAGCTACAATGTCAATTCATGGCCTGCTTCAGCCTCAACACACAATGCTTGGCCCGAATGAGAGGTTCTCTGAATGTGCTCTAGCCGAAATGTAGCCTGATTGTCGTTGGCCATGAGCATAGAAGACATGTGTAGTGGGCTTACGGGTGCCACTAAGGTGTCATGGCACTGACACCACTGAGGTGTCATGGCACCCTGTCTCAACTCAATACCAACTATCTTGAGAGCTGCAACAACAATGCATGACCTGCTCCAACCTCAAAAAAACAATACTTGGCTCAAATGAGATGTTCTCTAAACAGGCTCTAGCCAAAATGTATCCCAAAGGACGGCAACCATAAGCATAGAAGATATGTTTAGCGGGCTTCCTGGAGCCACTGAAGTGTTAAAATACCCTGACCCAACCCCATATCAAGTCTCGTGAGAGCTGCAGCAACAATTCATGGTATCCTTCAGCCTCAACACACAATACTATCTAAACAGGCTCTAGCCAAAATTTAGTATGATAGTGGTGGCCTTGAGCATGGAAGACATGTGTAGTGGGCTTCCTGGTGCCACTGTAGTGCCATTTCCATCATAGCCCAAATCCATACCAAGTTTCTTGAGACCTGCAACAACAATGCATGACCTGCTTCAGCCTCAACACACTATACTTGGCCCCAATGAGAGGTTCTCTAAACAGGCTCTAGCCAAAATATAGTCCAATAGACGGTGGCCTTGTGAAGAGAATACATGTGTACTGTTGGGCCCGGCTTATTTCGAAGTAGATATAAAAGTGCTGGCCATGGCATTATTATGAATATAATTATTATTGGGCTTAATTGTGCCACCTTAGTGTCATCACTCCCTAGACCAAGAACCCCATACTAAGTATCTTGGAGCTGCAACAACAATGCATGGCCTGCTTCAGCCTCAACACACAATACTTGGCCCGAATGAGAGGTTCTTCTCTGAACGGGCTCTAACCGAAATGTAGCCTGGCAATAATACCCTGACCCAACCCCATATCAAGTCTCGTGAGAGCTGCGACAGCAATTCATGGCATCCTTCAGCCTCAACACACGATACTCTTTAAACAGGCTCTAGCAAAAATTTAGCCTGATAGTGGTGGCCTTGAGTATAGAAGACATGTGTAGTGGGCTTACTGGTGCCACTGGAGTGTCATTTCTATCCTGACCCAATCCCATACCAAGAATCTCGGGAGCTGCAACAACAATGCATGGCCTTCTTCAGCCTCAACACACAATACTTGGCCCGAATGAGAGGTTCTCTAAACAGGCTCTAGCCAAAATGTAGCCCGAGTGACGGTGACAAGACATGCATAGTTCACTTCCTGGTCCCTGGCCCAAGAATCCCATACCAAGTATCTTGAGAGCTGCAACAACAATGCATGACCTGCTTCAGCCTCAACACACAATACTTGTCCCGAATGAGATGTTCTCCTAAGAGGCTCTAGCTAGAACATAGCCTGATTGCCGGCGGCCTTAAGCATAGAAGACATGATTAGTGGGCGTCCTGGTGCCACTGAAGTGTTATAATACCCTGACCCAACCCCATACCAAGTCTCATGAGAGCTACGACAGCAATTCATGGTATCCTTCAGCCTCAACACACAATACTATCTAAACAGGCTCTAGCCAAAATGTAGCCTGATAGTGGTGGCCTTGAGCATAGAAGACATGTGTATGGGCTTACTGGTGCCACTGGAGTGTCATTTCCATCCTGGCCCAATCCCACACCAAGTCCCACAAGAGCTGCAATAACAATTCATGGCCTGCTTTTGTCACAACACAGAGAAGACACATCCCTAGACACAATTGATTTCTGCCTTCAGATGAAATCTTCACTATCAGTTAACTATCAGTTTTTACTTTATAATCAATGCACAATTTTTTCATCTTTGGCCAGGTTAGCTTATATTCCCTTACGTCTCCTTTTTTCTCTGGAAAGTCTCCTTCTCTTCAATACCCAGGACGGGAATGATATTCTGAGCCTGAAGATCAACTTTCCACATTCCAAGAGGCAAGTCACATTTTCGGCCGGACCTTTCCCCTGTAATATATTTGTGTGCGTCCTTTTGGCACTTTGTCCTATCTCATTTCATAATGGAGGCAGTGCATCAAAGCGACGCTTGCATTCTTTTGCTTGATGGGGGAACTGTTTGCGGGGACCAGCCGCATGGTTGAAGTGTGAACAGTAAGATAGTATTGATTGCTTGATTTTTGGATCCAAAACATATACTGGATGGACAATGGATGACACAGCATGTCTTCTAATTGCTATCTCACTGTGACACGTCCATATAAATGCCATATCTACCAGCTGTCATCCGTTTGCCCAGTCCAAATAAATTCTTCTGGAACTCTCAATTTCATTACTATCATGTTGTATGATATTTACTTCAGCTCATGAATTCTAAACATATCTTTAGCTTAGCTATGTGTCCTTCAAATGTGTGCAATTCTTGTTGTATATATCATGTGAAAATTCATCAACACATATGTATTTCGACGTCGTATCGACTTTGTGCCCAGCTAGCTAGCTAGTTATTTTGTCAAAAGATTGAGTCTTTGATTTTGGAGGGTGAAACATGGCTTTGTGGCCTATCTATCCCTAAAATGGCCTTCAAATATTATCCGAGCCCGTTCAATAGCGAACACTTCTACTTGGAAAAGAGTTTGCCGAGGGGTGAATTCTTAAAAGCAGCCGTGATCTCATCCCCTAGCTTCGAGAAATCGGGCATCTCACTCTTTGCATGTGTGTTTGCATCAACGTTATGCATGGGATCTGCGCTCGTCGGTGAAGAGATCAGAGTATCACAGATGGTGTTTTCAGAACACGACAATGAGAAAACCTGGATTGCAGCGCAGAGAGAACTCAATATGATCCATCACAAGATATATATGTACCTACTCACCAAAGTCAACGCAGTCTGGATACTGTCCATACTTGCCCAAGTAGCATTCATCATCGACCACGACAATCTCATGGTCAAGAATGGTGGCGGGGGCTGAGTTCTTAAGAACGGGTGCATCAAAGTCGGTATCTTCGTTGGCAGTGGCCGAGAGACAACGTGCAGAACGGAGTTGGGCTGGGCGATGAGGAGAGAAGGCCGTGGCGCTGGATACAGCGAGGAGAGCAACGACGGTTCCGAAGCGAGCCATGATGTTGTTGTGATGTGTGTCGTTGATCTGCGCGGAGGTAGAGGGGAGATGCCAAGCTAGCAAGAAGTGACGAGAGGCGATGAGGTTTTTTATGGGCTCGGGTGACCAGAAGCAGAAGCAACGCTCGAAGAATTCGGCAAAAGCAACAGGCGGGCTTGAAAGCGCTGCTGAAAGTGAAGGGTGTCTTTGGTCAGCGCACTGGTTGACACCCATTTGTTCTGATATTTGAGGATCTTTTGAAAGATATTTATCAGTAGATGAGCGATGGAATTAGTAACTCATATGGCGGGAGATTTTGGAAGTGGTATCTTTCTACTCTTCCTATCCAATCGCTCCAAAAGTCTTCTGTCTTGCTCATCTTGTCACTACTTTGTTAGACTTCGTTGCCGTCGCAAGCTTCCCATCAGGTACCTGAGTTTGGGTTTACCACCATAGGTTGTCGACAAACAAAACCCAGCGTGATGTCTTCACAATGGATCAGGCAGCACAACAACCAAAACAAAAACAATACCCTTTTACTGCTCACAATTTTCAACCATGCGAGCTGGTCCACACTTCACATCGCAGCTCGATATCTACAGGTCTACGCCAATCCCGTCACATTTGATGGACAGGGTTTGCTATCCTCTGCAAAAGGATCTGCGGCTTTCTTCTTATTTTTGGTAGGCATTATTCATTCATGGATAGACAACAACTACCGAGATGGTGACTCTGCTGCTGGTAAAAAGAATGGGAATAACGTAAACGATAATGATACTCCTGGACTACCAGCACTGCCACCTTCTTCCTTGCCAACTGTGAATGCTACCTTGAGCGCAAGGGCATCATGCTTGAATGACTCAAATCACAATGATGGCAATGTTGAATCATCTGGTCTTTTCATCCAAAATGATGACGACCACCAAAATATTGAAGAAATAATGGCAATAGGGAGGGATGAATCAACAGCAATTTTGCAAAGGAAGAAAGTTATGTATACACTCTTGTTTGCATTTGTATCCACAACTCGTGCAAGCTCAAATATTGCCAGTTCCAAGTACACATATCCTTACAACATCAGTAAGTACCTGCTTGTATTTGAATTTGCGAAGGGTTGACAAAAAATAATGAACTTGTTGTTGAGAAAAGCTTAACAAGAAGGTAAAATCCAACTAGAGATATTTCTGCCATTCCACTGGTGCCTACTAACATCATCAATTCATCTCTTGTATTTTGTCAGCTCTAATTGCAAGCTTGACACCAATAGTCATAGCTATAATTGATAGGATCATCCTTCGTAGCCCATTCCCTCCTTTGCTATGGCCTACAATATTACTCTCGAGTTTGGGTGGCTTCCTCATTGCCATATCTCAGTCTTTGGATGGCGACATTGGCAAAATCTCATCCACGGATAATCTCATTGGATGCTCGCTTCAACTCCTCTCGGCCGTCTTCTCTGCATTTGCACGAATACTCATGAAACGGACTGAACACATCCTCACACCGACACATATTGTACAAACAAACAACATATCCAACTGTCTCTTTCCGTTCATCTACACAATGGTTTACAATCCATCATCTTGGGGAGCCTTTCGATATTTGATAGTTACTCCCAAATCATTATTGGCATGGTGCATGATGAGCATCGGGGTGTATACGTTCGCGAGCACTCTTCAGATACGACTGGTGCGTAAATTGGGGCCAGGATTCTACAGTAGTTGGGTAGCCATTCGTGTACTTGGTTCAATGATCTTATCGGGATGCATTTTGGGCGAGGGTATAAACAGCTGGCTTGAGTGGGTGGGAGTAGGAGTGATGCTTGTAACAATATCAGTCTATCTTGTCGAGACTAGAAAATGGATGGATCACAGAAAGGAGCAACCAGAATATGAGGAGGTTCATCAGGCCAAGGAAGAAGAGGAAGATGGCAACGAGGAAATAGTTCTGGTGCCGAGTAGCGAAGACACCCCCTTGTTAGAATCCAAAGCAAGGTATCATCCAATCAAATCGACAGCCAATTCAGAAAATACCAGAGGTTGATAAAGAGAGGAAAACAAGGTTGCGCAGTGCACGTTTTTCGTGCGGTGGTTCGTTGACTGATCCGACCGATTTTCTCTTTTCTTGATGGTGCTTTCAAATAGACCAATTCAATGGAAATCACGACAGCAACGCATTCCATTGAACCATTTTGATCGCCTTGAACTCGAAAGGTCCGTTCTCAGTTAAGACGAGCTTTGGTAGTGTAAGTACACACCAATTTCAAAAAACTGTCAGTCAACATGGAACCACGAAAGACGCGCAATGAGTGAAGCTTGTTCACCTCTCTTAATTAACCTTTGAAAATACAGACTCAGGTGAGCTCATTGAATAAGTAAAATAACAATGATCCCATTACAAGCAAGAGAAATCAGCATGTGAATGTCTTTCATGCACTACGATGCATCATCTTCATCCTTTAGATTTGGATTTCTTAGAGTACTCCAAAAAATGAAGCCAGAATTGCAGTTGCCTGGTATCAAACCCTTACTGAATGGCCAATACTATTTCTTCTACTTTTTCTTCCTGGGCAAACTCGCTTGTGAACTGGCCAGTGCTCGACTTGGCACTGTTTAGAGCAATATTTGACTGTTTGACACGGGCATTCTTTGCAATCCGATGTAGAATCATGGCACATATCACAGGAACGGATGCCAAAACTTGCATGACGTATTGTGACACTTGTATCCTCAACATCCATCGTGACCTGCTCTCTAGCAGCATTTTTGGCTGTTTCTTTACGCTTTCTCCAGAAACCTCCAGTGCCAAGCTTAGGGCCAGAATATACAAAGGATGAGTTCCCATGTTGGCAGCTAAACAGAAATTTGCGATATTCTTCAATGCTAGACGACATCTTCGCAATGTTGATGGCTTGAGATGCCCTCTTGGGGCATCTGTACTTATGCTTTAGTACACTTTCACAGCTCCGAGATGGCCTGTGCGAAAAAGATTCATCTAGAGGACACCCGATGACGGACAAGAGACCTACAAGCACAATGCCTCCCCTCTGTATCAGTTTGTGATCTTTGTCATCTCGACCCATCCCATTGATCATAATCTTATCTATCGAATCATAAAGCGTTATCATGTTTTGAACATTGGTATTCGACCTGTTGTCGTCTTTTGTCCAATGCCAGTTTGAACCCGCCAATTGGAAAGCCAACACATACTGCCACTCAGCACAGGAATAATCAAGTGCACGTTTAAAAGCAAGAGCAGCATATCCTCTTGCTAACTTCTCCGGTATACTAGGTGCTCTCTCGAACACGTTTGCATCTGCAAGATCCATATAAACACCAGCTGCATCTTGAAATTGTTTAGCTGCCTCCATTGCCTCCGCAAGCTGAACTACAGCCCTGTGTTTAGGGTACACTTTTTGGCCGGTATGATCATAAACCCAAAGAGTGCCATTATTAATGTGAACATCAGCCAAAGTCAATCTGAAGTCAACCACATCCTTGTGCCAGCCATTTCTGTGACATACAGCTGCCTCATCACTTACGAGTTGATGCAAAAAAACTTCAGAAGATAATTTCATCAGCAGTGAACCTTCTTGCCGGAGAAAGCGCTGAAGCATCACTGTGTAAAGGTGCTCAATTTGCTCATGTTGGATGATATAGCGATACCGATAATTTTTTAGGTGGTAAGTGGCAACAGGACTGTCGGCAGATGCTGGTAAATCTGATATAACCACTCGATACTCTATGATAGGCGCTCGATTATTTACCTCAGGTACGAAGCCTAAAACCATCAATTCCGTTCCTACTGGGAGACCCAATACACCTTTGGTTTCTTTAAGGTGCCATTTCACTTTCAAGTTGCCATTGTAAAATGCTGCAATGATTGGCCTAGCCCCATCACTTAAGTTTGACACATCATCTTTGTGCTTTATTGATAACGGAGGGAGGGGAGGTCGAGGTATACTTGCGTATGATGAGTCAGGTGATATCTTACATTCTCCACCTTCTGGCAACCCACCGAGGAACGCGAGATTTTTTTCTGAAACAGTGAGTAGTATCTCATTTGCATCATTTAGCTCTTCCATTTTTTTCAGCACTTCTGCTTGCATTTGAAGCATCTCCTTTCTGAACTTCCCACCGTCCAACTCTCGCCAGCTTTTCAACGTTTCTTCAGCTCGTTCATATTCCCATAAACAAATTTGAGCTTTAGCTAGGCGACAATATCCCTTGATAAAAGAAGGGTCTAACTGCACACACTTTTGAGCTGCATCCTCAACGATATGAAATCTTGCATCTTCTCGTAACATAAGGCCAAGTTGCTCCAATAACTTTTTATACTTCTTCTCCGCTTCAGGCCACTTCCCTTCTCCGACTAGCCTGTTCCCCTCGGCCCTTAGAGCCTCAGCTGCTGCATTCGCCATGACTGATTTCTTGGTGGCAATCTGTGTGTTGTACCAGGTAGCCTGTTTGACAGAGTTTGACAATCAAAGAATCAAGTGCCAGAGATCCAAGATCTTTCACTATAGATCCCGGTTTGATTACCTTTACGAGTTGTCATTTTGATATTTGACATTTTTTGATCTTTGGCCGGGTACTTTAGGGAAGGCTGCAATCTTGTGCTCGAAAAGAAGGATCGAGCTGAGGTAGGTATGGTAGACGGTAGATAGTGCGCATGCGCATGTAACAACCACAACGCCAACACAGTTCCCATCATATGCATATGAGGTATCGTATGAGGGGGCGACGAAACATGAGCGGAAGCGGAAATAGACCTGCATTAGTGTCCATGCGATTGTGGGCCCTGCTATCAATTCAATTTGCTGTATTAGTTACAGTATGGAAATTGAGTGATCTTTATCATCGTGTATCATTGAAGGAAACACCACACCAGTGGCCGCAGCGAATTACTGCCATCACCGATAGTAGTACTAATGCAACAACCCTAACGCAAATCAATGATTGTCTGTTGCGAGTTGCCAATGTGAGAAACATCAAGCTTTACTCCCAGAACGACGAAGATGGCGCACTCCTCCAAACGTTGAGATGTATGGGTGGTCATGGGGGAAAAGAGTATTTCGAGTTTGGCAGTGAAACTGGAGTAGAAGTAAATACCCGCATTCTAAGAGAGCTATACGGCTGGCGTGGTCATCTTCTAGATGGTGGTAATGAAAATCCCGATATTAATCTCCACAAAGAATGGTTCACCCCGTCAAATATTGTTTCGCTCCTTAAAAAGTACAAGGTCAGCAAGAATCTCGATGTGCTCAGTATCGATTGTGACTATGATGATTTCTATGTCATGCGAGAGATTTTATTGGCTGGGTATAAACCTCGCATCCTCATGGCGGAATACAATTCCAATTTTGGGGATGAGTGGTCAGTTTCTACAGTTGCGAAACCCGTGGGGAAGGAAGATGAACTACGATGGTCTGGGAATTGTTATTTTGGGGTGTCGGCAAGCGCACTCATCATGCTCGGACGCGTCTTTGGCTACACACCCGTATGGGTATGTAACTACATTGATTATACGAATCTCATCATTCACTGATTCTATTGTTACTGACTTTACTCTTCTTCGCCGCCTGCAATAGGATAACACCGTCAACCTAATTTTTGTACGCCTCGAGGATGCTGCACGTTTGGGCATGGCCATCCCATCTCAGGAGACCTTTCCGGGACCTTGGAGTCGGGCGTTGCATTCTGATTGCGATGGTATGACTTGGAAGTTGATCGACTTAGATCATACTTCCAATAAAGCGGCAGACAAGTCCATTTCACATGTGGATTTTGCCAACGGATTTTCAGATATTAAGTTGGGAACAACGACATTTACAAATCCTGGCAAGTCCAATCGAGAATGGAGGACATTTTACGAGATTAAAGGATAGATCGAAGAGGGAGATTCGATTACTGCACGGCCCAGCTTAGGTTGCAAAATGAGCCGCTTGGGAGACCTGAGGTATCATGACGAGAAATGACTTCCATCTAATTCAGTCATCTCAAAAAATAGGAAGTATCTCTTGCAGCTCTCAATCAAATTCAATCAACTTTGCGAGGGAATTGCTACTCATGACTCAAGTGGCCCACGCTACTTTTCAACTGAATTGAATTCTTTACCGTGTTTCTACCTCCTACCTAGTCGCCCAAGTCTCTCATTCTCGCATCTTCATTCCACAGTTAAGCAATGAAATACTCACCATCTTTTCCGAACGCCATTCTACCCACTGACAGCAACGGGTCACCTCCCAAAAGCCCTCGGGTTTCGCCACGTTCTCTTGGCATCATGCATGCGGGTAAGAAACGCCGTTATGACCTAGTATACCTTAGCATCGTGTTCTTTGTCTAATTGCCGCATTTTGATTTTATACGCAGTTACTCTTGCGTGCACCGCCGCTTTTGCAGCAGGGTCGACTGCTCTTCTGTGCATTCTCTTTCTCTCCAATCAACCGAAAAATGGAACTTTGCTCGGAATCCAAGCTCGCTTGGACTCGCCCAGCAATACAGTGAAGTGCGACACCAAGGGACCCTCCGCAATTGCCAAAGCCACTCATGTAGTAGAAACCAATGAAGCAACTGTTACGAAGAGTCGTTACAACAGCAGGAGATCTATCTTGCCAAATGCTCATCAGTTGGATGATGGCACGAACGCGGCCAGTAAGGATGAGCCTTGGCCGATTGGTGCAGTTTGGTTGATGGTGAGAACACTGCTTTGTAATAACGACTGTTGCCAACGCGTTCGCGTACGCCAATAATGGGTGCGAATCAACAATCTAAGAGCATTTCATTTTCATTTCGAACAACTAATTTGTTTCGCAGTCATTTCCCAATTCAGGAACATCGTACACCCTTCATGCAATCCGAGAACTCACCAATGCAACAACGGCCACGAATTACGGGTGTAAGTGCAGACTTGTAATAAATCTATGCCTTGCGCTATTCATTTCTTAATTTAGATACACATCCAATCTTTTCAACCTTGTTCTTAATCAATACATTTATCGTCAACCTACCAAATCAAAGTGGAAGGTGACATAAAAAATGCCGAGAGTGTACCTGCCTTCAAGGGAGACACTGAAGGTGACGGCCCCTTTCTGGAACTAATTCCTGGTCGTTACACTACAAAACCGAAGCTAATTCTCACCAAGACTCACTGTGCTGGAGTTTCAACGTCATACACTCCGACAAGCTACATTGAAACCCCTCGATCTTTCTTCAAGGTGAGCAGCAATGCAACTTTTCCATCTTTATTTCCTTTCCACCTCATTCTAATAAATCTGATTCACGTTATTGTCAGTCTTGCCTCAAGAGCAAACGCGGAGTCTACTCCACGGATCTCAAAACTTATGAAACACACAGTGGTTATTACAGTCCGTCGTTAGTGAAAAAAGTGGTACATATCTTTCGTAATCCCTTGGATAACGTTGTAGCTGTAAGTGGTGTAGAGGAAATCCGTCCAGATTTTTTTTACAAAAAAATGCTTTGCTCACGATGAAAATTCAGCGTTTCCACCTAGAGAGAAAGCGATTTGCTTCAAAGAAAGACAATGAGTGGCTCAATGAGTATCCTAATACCAAGGCTGGCTTTCGTGTAAGTCAATATTCTCACTGCCTTTATTTATGTCATGCACATCCAACTCACTTTCTTTCCATTGTCACTATCACAGAAATGGTGCAAGAGCCATGATGATTCTCGAAAGCTCGTCCAAACTCGTTGGGTCGACAGAGATCTCGCTGACGCCTTTAAGGGAGTCCCTTGCCAATCAGAGTTCTATCGGTATGTCGCTTGGCATAACCTTGCATTTACAGTTCATCGTATTGATCTTGAGGTTCCTGTCATGGTCTTTTACTACGAGGACTATTCAACCCGGTTCGAGGATGTTACTAGGGAACTAATGCACTTTCTCGAATTGACACCTGTTGGGAATGCTCCTGATTTCATTGTGAATAAGAAGTATGGCGATTATTATAGCGAAGAAGAAACTCAAGCCATTGCCACATTGGTTAAGGAATTTTCTACCAAGCAGGTCTGGCAACATTTGGCACATTACTTCAAAGTGGCAAGCGCCAAGAAGAAGACAGATGTGATTGCGGTGTTGCGAGGAACTGTTGTAGTTGTAGAGTGAACTCATCACGCGACCGCGTGGGAGCAACTCGGGATGTGATCATTTGCTTTCTAGAGAGAATGCAGTGTAATGCTCATGCGTTTTTGGCTCTCTAGCAATAAGAAGTGTATCTAAAAAGGATTTATTAAAGGTATTAAGAATAGCTTCTTTAATTAGGATCATCTAAATGAATACACATTCCTGAACTGTAGGCTCAGAGAATCATCTTGCCCGTCCATTTTGGCTTGGCTTCCATCTATTACTGTGATGCGCATTGCATGTGTTAGCTGCTTCCTCCACAGTTGCCCGTAAGTAGTACAGTCTACCAAGTTTGTTTTGCATTTCCCGAAACTATTCCGACTCCAATTGCCCTTCTAAATTCTCGTAAATGCACCTCCCTTCCGATCAGTATTGACACGTGGCGAGATTGTGTCATTCCGTCATGGTCAGACACCACTTCCCGTGCCTAGACGCCGGATTAATTTATCAAAGGCCCCTATTATATTGATCTTTCCAAACCATCCAAAACTACATGGGTGGCTATCAGGCTGAGCTGGCTGAGGGCTGAGGGTGGGACAACCTGCTGACAACAATCATCTACATAGGAATTGGTACCCAAAGTGTCCAAAAAACCGTATCCCCACCTGTCCATGGGCAATAGAGATCAGAGCAGAAGTGCAACTTCAACAATGTGGAAAAACATGAATCTAAACATCAGTTCAACCAAATGCAAATGGAAACCACCGGAATATATTTCCTCAGATGTCTTGACTCTCTCATGATGGGACAGTACCACCACAGGACATAAACACATCTTACATTGTTGCCCACCAACTACACCGTTGGATACCAGCCCTGTAACACGGTGTACACACTGGTGTGCATCAAACTATTTTCACATACCTTGAATCACTGCTTATAAGAACAGTAAAGCCAGTGTAGTTACATCACCCTTTCACTCCAGCGTGCAGCATCGGCTGTACAATGCTCTCCAACCTTGCCCTCGCCCATTCTGTCCATGTAGCACAGTGACTAGTACTTTTTCCACCCCACTTTTCTTACTATTGTTGGCCAATGTCGGTCATGGCCCAAACTACCGAGAGGATAGCAATACCCAATGCCACCAGATACAGGACAAAATGTGTGGCTTTCCTACGCAACGCCCCCTTCTTTCCTAAATGATTCATGTTTCCAAGGTATTTGTGGAAATGTAGTATATCCCTGGTGTTTGCCTGGCTGAGGGGGGCTTAGAGTTGAAGCAATCAATCTTGGTCGGATGCCATCGCTATGATTGTGCCGGCTGCACGGCTCACCACCTCTCCAACAAGGTCATCAATCTTCAGACCATGCCGAGAGGTATTAGAGCCTACCAACAGCAGTATGGATATTTGTTTCCTAGCTGGAATTATCTGGACAGGTTAGCTACGTAGGAACTGTAGTATCAAACATATTTGATTCAACTCGTACCATCATATCTCAAGTTATTTACTCTCTCTCAACTCTCTTTTGTCTTCGCGCCGCCGGCATCGGGCTTCACACCACCCCGAACACCAAACATTGAGGAACACCGAACACCGAACACCACCAACACCAACCGCTGACCACGGGAAACAAAATACAATCATTGCATCTTCTTTCAGCTGTTTCTATTGACACCTTAATATGGAATCCTCATCCCTCATGGCAGACACACATATAATGGTTGCATTCAAATACTTTGATTACTCCAACCGTCCTCATACTCCAAGGAATCACACGGAGATAATTACGCATGGGGAAGTTGGTAAGTGTACCGTTTTTTTGATAAGATGTATTGACCCCCCCCCCCCGACTCTCTCCGATTTATGGCTTACACTGGCCATACATAGAAAGGGTTTGCATCCATAGTTACAAGTCAGACGGAAGACATGATAATAAATAAGATTCTAGCTCACTACGTTATAAAATTTAGTAAATTCTTTATTATCTTATTCAATAGACTAGCCTCATGATCGAACATCATAAAAACACCACTCTCACTCCCTCTTCGTTCCGTTGGTCTTATCTTTCCTATTTCACCTCCGTGTTAGCCTATATGGCTCCCCCATGTGGCCCGTGGGGTAAGGGTCGGTGAAGCCAACCCGAAGCTCCAAGATTCGTCCTCCC
>JALLAU010000627.1:0-13686 GCA_036939495.1 Thalassiosira hispida
TTTATTGAGTTTGGGTACGCTATTTGGTACCTTTTGAGGAGTTTGTAAACTGTACAAAAACGTACTGAAAACCTGAGGAAACTCTAAGTATCCTCATTGCTGCTTGCTAGCAAAATGTTTTTAGCGGGGTTCCCCGCCACCCCTCTATTAACAAAATCCTACACCCTACACGGCCGGAATTGTAAGGAATGCTACCTAAGGTATGTACTCCCAATTCCAAGATCACTACAATAGCACGGGTCCAAGGGGGTGGCTCTTGTCCAGTAGACGAAGTTTTTTGAGTTGGTTGATTTTTACTTGAGTGAAGTGAATGGTGATGATGATGCAACAAAAGAAACAACTATACATGGCGAGGATAATGGGAATGTTGGCGCATGGGATGGACAAACCAATGGTGGATTATTGCGCACGTTTCCTCAAAAGTTCTATCGAGATGCTGATGTTCCAAATGTTGGAGGGTGGGAGGATACTGTGGATTGTGGATCGCACAATCAATGGCAAAACCTTCAAGTGGGATGGCTGCTTGCTAACGAAAAAGAACACATATAGTGTAGGAGAAGAAGCTTTTACTCATCCAGTGTGTTTTGGATAGCTGGTTCGATCACATCAAATCCCTATACGGGAGGTATTACAGAGCCTCATTGCATACCGTACATTGTTCGCAAATCATCCAACAAACGATGATGAAATAATGATGATGATAGAGTACGTTACCTGTGCCATGGTCCATCGATGAAATCAATATGGCTGATTTAATACAACATCGTGCAGGTTGGAATACAGCAGCATCATCTGACGAGGGCGGAGCTTCTCCATCGTTATTTTTACAAACACCCTAATTAGACAATTTCAATTGTTGGAAAGATCGAGATGCGTGGACACGAGGGGAAGTACCCGTCGGTGCGATTGCGGAAGACTTTGTACCCACTCGTGGGACGTTGGTGGTGTTTGATTCGGTGAGTAATAATGCAGCCAGCATATTGCCCCCCAGATAGTCACACTATTTACAAGTTGTTGATGTCATCACTCCATATCGTCCTCATTTCTCATATTGCCACTACCCACTTCGTTGCATCCTTTCAAGGTAACATTGCCCCATGAGGTGACTGCTGTGGTGGGTGGGAGGCGAGCTGCCCTGGCTGGATGGTTTCACGAGGAGACGCAACCTATGGGTGGGAATGTCCAGTAAATGATCACATTGCCTCTTGCCATCAAACGTCCAAACAATACCAAATGACTTAATACATCGGATACCACCTAATCTGGCTGGGCACTCCCATCGTCATCATCTTTGCCATCGGTTCGCGTCCACTCAACACAAATCTTCCCCGTCTCCTCCTCCAGAGTAACAATTGGCTTGGGATGCTCCTTCTCAATCTCACTTCTCGCCTTGCTCTTCGAATAGTAGGCTCTGTATCCAATATCAGATAGAATCTTCTCCTTGCGTTCCTTGAGTAGACGTTTCTCCTCCCTGCGGCGTTTCTTCTCCCTCGTTTGGTCGAGCGTACGAAAGTGTTTCTCAATTTGATTCTCCTTCCGCTTCCACCACACTTCGCCCATGATGCGTCTTCGTAGCGCAGTTTGGAAGATGAGCATTGGCTCGAGCATTGTGGGGTAATCGTTGCACAGTTTCCTGAGCGCATCGTAATCGACGGAAGTTTTTTTCCGTTCAGCTGCGGGCAGCCGTAGATCATTGCCCTTGGATAGCGACGCCGATGCCTTGTCATTTGGGAGTATCGCCTGTTCAAAAACACGGATTTTCTTTCCGTGTATCGACTCCACGAAACGAAGGAGCTGGAATCGAGGAAGACGTCCCTCCTTATCCTTGTCAAAGGTAAAAAAGATGAATTTGATCATATCGTCCAACTTGAACATGCCAAAGGTGCACACGCCAGCCAAGAATTCACCGTAGGTCATGGCGTGTATATCATTGGTTCCTATGAGAATGATGGATGGTGGATTATTGCGTACATTATTTCCTTCAAAGTTCTCTCGATTGGGATTGGAGGTACGTACCTACAAGATCAAACATGCTATCCATGAAACCCCAGCTCTTTGATCTTTCGGATGCAGGTTGAAAGGTTGCAAAGAAATCGGATATTGATAGGGTTACTTTCTCGTCTTCCCAAGGGCGTTGTATGGGAATCGTTGTGTCGGCTGTGGTAGATGTGTCAGCCTTCTTCTTCTGCCGCTCTCGCTTTGCTGTTGCAGATGGCATCGACGAGGTAACATCTATCTTGGCCATGTAACAAAAGGCACGAAAAAATTGTTCCAAGTCTTGATGATCCAAAAAGAATGTGCCTTGAGTATGCTGGATATTCTCCTCGGCACTGTGTTTGATTTTTTGCTGCATGGTGTGGTTGGTCTTCTTTTGTCTACCCGAAAGCTGTTGGCTGTGTTTGGCATGCAGTAGATGATGCCGAGCTTGGCCTTGAGCTATTATTTCCGACCAGGAGGATGCTCATTGCCTTAGCAGTTATTTTTCTGACATTAAAAAAAAAGTGGGCAATCGCAAGACTGAAACCGAAGCCAATGAAAGGAAACTTAACGAGTGCGACTCCTGTAAGGCGAGCTGCTGAGTAGCGAAGGATTAGAAGGCTATTGCTAATAATCACACCCAGAGCAGAAAATGAGCGAGGTCGATGATCTTCAATGCTTCATCACCGATTGCGAGTGGAAAACGCGTAAAATTCTTCGTGAGTCCAACAAACGCATGAAGGACAATGCCCGCACTTTTGCGGCAAAAGAACGTGTCGAGAAGCTCAAACATGGAACAAATCGAAAGCCTAGCCTCACATCAAAAGTAGTTAACAGCCCATTGGTCAATAAGTCAAAGAGTCTCAATCGATCGCTGCCACTAAAATCAATCCCGCCTACGACCAAAAAGCCAATAACGCCAGTGAAGGAATGGAAAGGGCGGGATAAGATTATTCATGACGCAGTTTCAACCATAAAATCATTTCCAGTGGACAAAAGTTCATATAAAGCATCTGCCACTGTCCGCAAGGAAAATCAGCAAACTGGTAAGGCCCAAACAGTCGTTCACTCATCGCTATCTGCGAGCCCATTCTGCGGCCCGAAAGGCAAACCAGGTAGCGTCTCAAAATCGAAACAAAAGTCCCGATCTGCTGGTGCCAACGTAGAGGATGATGGTGATGATGACTCTCCAGGAAATAATGGCGAGCCTGCGATGGTCACTCGCCGCACAATTGAACGTGACTTCTACATCATGTCAAAGAAGCGGAACACACCGTCGACTCGGCGTCAGCGGTCCAAAAAGAGTGAACCCACACCTGAGCTCAAAACATCGGTCCTACGGAAACATTATAGATGTGATGAACGAATTATGGAGAGCAAGAAAAAAAGAGCAGAACGATTGTATGAAAAACTGAAGCGCCTAAAGATCCCAAATGATGAATCAGATGATGTTCTATCCGGCACAACTGGTGGTGATTATGATTCCAACGACTCTGACTCATCTGATTCCTCAGACGAAGAAGAATATGTTCATGCAATGCATGATCTTGTGGAGAGGCATTTATCAGACGAAAATGCACGCTCTCTGAGGAGATCCACTAAACTGCTAATGAGCTCAACCTTCAAGCCGAATGTTAACGATTTCTGGGCTCATCTACAACAAAGCGATGGAGGCACCGCCATCATATTGAGCAGAGATGGCCAGGTTCCGTCTGTGCCACTGCACATTGCAACGAAGAAGTTTGATTTGAGTACGGGAGATATGAACGATATCGGGGAAAATGACTCTTGGTATACCTCCAGCATAGACCATGACCCCGCCAGGCGTTACATTTCTCCATACACGGAAGGCAAACGAGATGCTCCACTCTCTATGAGAATACTGGGTTGTTCACCATATTCTAATATTGTTTGTCCAGGGCATGCGTCCATCGGCAAGCGTGGAGTGTGGAGATTGTCCGATCCAGTCACGGACGACAGTTCAGACTCGATGTTCCATATTTGGCCATCGTTGATGGATACCAAATATCCCGAAAGCTTAGACAAATCACAAGCTTCCGCTTTTTTCCAGTACAAGAATCTTGGGCCACAGAAAGGAAATTGTATCACTGTGTTGAACAGCTTGGCTTTTGAGAGCCCAGTCCTTGCTCCGTATTGCTTTGCAGTGGACAAAGGCTATATTGCCCCTCCGTTTTCTGAGCATGAATTAGTGACTGGTATTATCCCACATGTCCACTTGCCTTGCACGAGTTTGCTAGAAAACCCCGTAGAGTCGAGACTGGACACATTACTTCCTCCGCCAGTCGTTGTACTAGACCCTGGTGCATCAGAAGATGACTGGAAAGATGCGCCTAGAAATGCAGACGGAAATGTCTATCACTGCCGTGAGTTCAACGAGTTCGATGGAGATGGATTCCGGATCAAAGCTTCCGCCAGAGTAGTCGAGTATGACAACACGATATCAAGCGTGGTATATGGCATTAGTGAAACGGCTGCGTCGCCCAATCACCCAACAATTTCGTCTTTTTTCACCCATGTATCACATGAAACCTGCACTCAACCCCTTTCGAGGAAACGCATTGCTGCTGATTACCACTATATCGCCGAGAGTGACGGCGAAGGTACCCTCAGCGAACCATACTTATTCGCAACTCACATGAGTGCATATAGTTCAGTTTTTGTAAGCAGAAAAAGCATCAGCTCATACCGTGAACAAGAACGATTTCTCCATGCAGCGAAAGAGGCCGAACGAAAGAAAAGGGACCTGGCTTTCAAGATGAAAGCCGCTGAAGAGCTGGTCGAAGAGAGGCTGAAGGAGCGTATAGCAAGAATTGAGCATGCTGTGAAGGAAGAGGAAGAATTGGTAGGCATGATGAGTGAAAACTCAGTGGCTGTGGAGCTGCCATCATCTGCGGGTGACTCGTCTATCCAGGTCAATGATGGGAAAATTCCTTGTGACGTCGAGCTGCCTACTCCATCTAGTGAACATTTAGATTATGATACCAGTGAAGGTGACGAGCTTGAGCAACTCGCAAGTTTGCTGCTGAAAAACAACAATTTCCTGAAGGCAGTAGCTCGGAAGCTGGACATTTCTGAAGAACAAATAAAGCAAATCGATTCCACGACCAAAGGGGCGGGCCACGGCAATGATTTGAAGCCACTACGAATAAGCAATCCGAAGAAAAATGACATGTTCCACAAAGATGAGAATGGTCATTCTGTTGAGGGAACAGTAGCAGAGCATTCCCTCCATCAGAATTCACCCTTTACCTCGGCCACTACAGCAGAGCCTAAGAACATGCCAAAGTTAATGCTGAACTGCAAAAGATACCGTGACAATAATCACACTAGGTCAAGAGGTGATGGCTGGAAGAGATTGCCTAGGAGCGAAACCATCATTGGAGATTTTAGTCTCACCAAACGCAATGTCCAAAAGGGAATTGGAGGTCCGAAGTTTAATAAGCTCGAGGACAATAGAAATTTCATTGCTGTTAACGCCGTACAAGAATTGCGGTACCAACCTGACCCGCAGCAGTTCGAGACAGAGCCAAAATCGATCTTCATTCCTGACCTCACTACGGAAAGACTACGCTTAGCCAAGACGTACCGTCAACAAAAGAAGACCAAGGAATCCATGCTTAGCATGTCACAGCAACAATCTCTTGATGAAATTTTACAGATACCTGTTTCCAAAACGTCAGAAAAGGCGGTCGAGGAGAATGATAATGGTACTAACTTGGATGATGATAATGATGATGAATGTGATGAGACGCCATTGAAAAAAGAAGCTGCTCGTCCTATTGATCATGTCTCAAGGGCCATTTTAGCAGTAAAGAACCATAACCTTCCGGAGCTTGAGCAAGTTCTTGACACCGAGGGTTTGTCAGTAGAGACCCGGGATCAACACGGCAATTCCCTTCTTGTCCTTGCTTGCCAACAAGGAAGCAAAAAGCTGGCGAAATTCCTGTTGAGACGCGGAGCAAACATGAATGCGCAAAACAATGGAGGGAATACAGCATTGCACTACCTGTACGAGTACAAACATGTATCTCTTGCAGAATACTTGATCAGGAAAGGTGCTGATGATAGCATTAAGAATGGAGAAGGTCTTACTGTTTATGAAGGACTTCAACCAGACTAGGCAAGTCCCCACTTTGCATCTGCACTGTGTTCGTCTGCCAAGCAGCAATGTGTGGCACACAAACTTAGGATGGTATGTCCCAAGTCAGCATTCGACAGCTAGGACAAAAATCATCTCAATCATATCCCTCTCCCACCAATCCAAGTTGCTACGACCTTTTTACCGGGAAGGCCATACAGGAGTGAAATACAGTGCGTAGGTGTGGTGGTTGGACTTCATTGACTACCACGAGTTATCTCAAACTGACCCTAGTTTTGAAATATTTCAGCTAGACTTAACCAGTCCACGTCTCCTTCGATCTGGGTCGGAATAACTCCCAAGTTGATCAATCCATGCCTATTCGAATACATCATTTGCGTCGCGGTCTGGCATTGCATTGTGTGCTGCTTCAGTGCCTCCTTGGAAATGAATTGCTTCATAGCCTCTAGTTGCAGATAAGAATGAACAATTAGTAATGGAAAGAGTGTATTGTTCGTTATTTCGTGTGAGATACACCAACCCTTATTGTTGTCAATGAAATCTTGTGAAACACACTAGTCGCTGTCACTGTTTCCTGTGATATGCGGTACGTGTGATAGAGTCATGCGTGAACCTACCTCGTTCTTCTTCATGTTTTCATATCATTGCATTTGCATTCGTCGGTCGTGGTCTTGCTATCTTGATGTTTTCGCTTCATTAGCAACAATCAAATTATGCCGAACGCTATTGCACATTGGTCACGAAGTGCATTGGCTCTGGACTCCTTTTCCTTGGGTTATCTAGGGGTGGTTGGTGGATTTCTCTGTTATTCTATTTGCAATACACTTGCTCTACTACCAAGGAACCATTTTGAATAGCAATGCCTTGGCAGAGAAGTGTGGTGGAGATCCAGACCGACGTTTTATGTTAGGATTGTCCATCGAGTTGATCACGAACAATATTATGTACTGAATGCTACGACTGTGAGCCTCGATCTAATGAGGAACCAACACTAGATCTCGTCCGATTACCGTCCCCCCTCAAAGATTCATTCAGTCGTTTTTTTTGTTCTTCTGGATGATAGTCTTTAATATGTAAGTTTATTTCATAGTGGCTGTCATGCAACACCAGAAATCATTCTCGCCATATGGCAAGCTGTTCTTCAAAACTGACCCCTACTTGCGCACACTAATCATCTGCAAATACTGTGTCCACTCGTACCATATTATTACTTATTCTCAACCCAATCAAGCATGTGACTATTGCACAAAACGTATCGGTCCTATTTGATGGGATTATGTCTCTGAAAGGTGCCAGACGAGTGGATAATGACCCTCATACAGTGACTTCTTTGACGAGGACAAGGTTTATGTGACATCAAACATTGGACTTCATCACTGATGTGACATGGACTGGTGTTGCCATATATTTTGTGGCCTTTGGTGGCGTGTCGGTCAATGTGTGCTTCTGACTGGGATTTTGATGTAGTGTTTGGAATCGTACAATAGGTGCTTGTATTCAGCATGAATTATTTTTAAGAAGGATAGCATTGGTAAGTGGCAGAAAATGATGAGATATGGTACTGATAGACGAAAAACAATAGAATTGTATTTTGCAGTGGTACTAGATGAAGGGTGGGACGAGCTGAATTCCACCGCAAATACCCTTGACGAGATGCGAGAGTATGAGCAACACGGACACCTTTGTTGGGAACATTGAGCTGGTACCCATTATCGGATATCATGTATGGTCAAGAAGAAACATGTGCTGCAGTGTATTACCACTTTCCAGGTTGACGTGTATCTCAGATTCGTCACACTCCTTGTAGGCGGGCACGCCAAGACCAAAGCCTAAATTTGTCTGAGACGGAAGCCACAAATATGTCATGGTATTTAGTCGTATTATCTCAAGATGCTATGAGTAATAAGTGAAAACAAGGGTTTCGACGATGCCCAAATGGAGATATTGTAGTATTATGCTCTGCTATCTGCGTGTTTTTGGTAGCAACAACTCCTTCTTTGGCAAGGAGACCCTAGGTCGTCTTCTTTTCTCTACAAAGCTTAGCGATTCGTTGTCGCGCCATGAAGAACTAGGCGAGAAAGAGCCAGGCACAAATTCATTCTTGCTGTTACATCTTCTGTTGTCACTGGCATAAAACAGCTTGGATTTGCATTGAAGCATACTTGGTTCGCAACGTGAGCGAGCAATGCTTGATATTGTCGACGAGCTCCTAGTAGCAGGTGACGGAAAGGCAAAGCTATTTGGCAGGATTTCGCCGTGATTGGCTGGCACCGCAATTGAGCTTGGAACATGTTTTTCTCGCGAAGAGTTCGACCTTTTTGACTTGGTATCTTCCAATAGATGTCGTATACCTCTCAATTCGTTTTCGAGTGAACTCAGTTTGTTCTCGTATTCATTGCCGTCGTATTTTCTCGAGTTCGATTGTGCTTGTGCAGCATACACATTGTCAGTACACATTTCCGCACCACCGCCACAAACTTTGGGGCAAGTGAAGCCTTTCAATGTAGTCACGAATTCGTGACAGCGCTCTTGACCAATGTTCGAGATGCATGTAGGCCCATATGCATTCTCAACAACAGCAGAAGTTGTCCCTGTCTCCTCTGTCTTGATCGGTTGATGGTTGGGTGCTCTGGCAGTACAAAACGAGAAGCCAGCGCCAATGCTGTCTGCCTCGATCGCATGACGATCAGGAACTCTGATATTGTTGGGTCCATTCTGCTTCAGCTCACCTTTTGCTATCTCGGGGATTTTCGCGTCTAGCATCGAATAACCAGTTTCTGCTCTCACGTACGAGTTGTGCCCCTCTCTACTTGTGACATATAACATTTGTCAGCTAGATGACAATTGGATAAGAAGACAAGCAAACCGCACTTACTGTTTCCCAGAGCTCATGCTGGCGAACATGCCCCGGTCGTTCGCCACCACGGGCTTTGCCGGCACCATGTTCATCTGAACTGGCTTAGGGGATGATACGGCCATAACCCTGTACAATGACTCGTCAGTCTTTGGCTGTCCAAGTGAAACACTGTGTGTTTCGTGTTCACATTCCGTGGCATCCTCGGCGTTGCTTTTGTCAACAGTGTCTAATGGATAACCATCACACTGAGCGCTATTTTCTGTCTTTGAAAAGGGTTTGTCGCGGGCTGCCAAAGCCGCGATATCGCTTTCCTTGGGCCTAGAAGATTTATTTCCGTCTTGTTTTGTGGATTTATTCCTGACCACCATAGATGGGGTTTTCTTCGTCTGGGTGGCAGTTTCTCTCGCTTGCTCTGTATTCAAGCACTGTGTGCCACGTGATGCTGTGTTGCTCTCGGGAACAACCTTCTTTTTCGCTTTTGTTTGCTGTTGGGGCAACTTCAATTCTGCTGATTCTTGTGCCTTGTATACTGGGAATTTCATGGGCTCGCTTAGAATTTGAAGGTCAGCCTCACGAAGGAGACGGGATTGTGCATTCTTTTGTCTCCTACTATTACATTCAGCCGTGCGTAGGTAAGGTGCAGCTGATGTCGGTCTGTTGAAGAGAAAAGATTCCCGGCCAGCGATATTTGACCGTTCGGCTGCCACCTGTAGCATTTCCTGCTGAATGCGACTGATCCAATTTGACTCTTCTCCTCCATCAGATGACACCGATACCCCCAATTCATCGCCAGCGACATCTCCATGGATTACTTGTCTGTGGGTGGCGCCATCAAATGATGTCGACCCTGAGATCGAGAGTGTCCCGGACCCGATATTTACTGTTGAAATGGACAACGAAGGCATTGAGCAGTAATCATCCGCTGATATCGATAGAGACGGCATTGAGCACGCGTCATCTGAGGGAGGTTGCGAGCTCGAATTACCCATTTTAGTTCAACTACGAATGCTTCACTGAGATATTTTGTGCGTCAAAGCCGCCAAGAATAGCCAGTCAGATGCCTTGCCAATGGATTCGTCAGTGGTGGCTTCGAAAATGTCAGTCTCTTTCGACAGGAATGTCTCATCACGCATTTCAGCGTGAGTAAAGTGGGCTCGCGGAGGTTGAGGCGGGAAGTGGCGGCTTTGACGCAAAGATCTCGTGGAGTCAAAATAATCAAATTGGGGACTGTCGAGAGAGCCTCAAAACTACTCATTGGCACTCAACACCAATGTCCCCAATCGATGCTGCTCTTCGTTTTTTGTCTTTAGATTAAACCTTGCGATGACGACTTCTGGGTACGAATGTTTGAAATTTGGAAATGAATCTCCCCAAATTTTTCGTTTGCCTTCTCCAGCGAATTAATCTCCCCAAATCTTTCATTTGCCTGGAGCTCGGTCAAGGTGCTGAGCAAACACTAATTTTGAACCGACATTGCAACCTGCCGCTGGACGACACCTCATTGAACTGATGCTGCCACCAGCTGCCACCGCTTTCGCTTGACGTGTCTAGAAGCTGCTGAAAGATGTCCTCTTCTGAAGGATCCGACAAAGGATCCGAAGACTGGGTGCTTGGAGTGACGCTTGGGCTTCTCGGGTCCATTGCCATTAACACTGGGAATAATATACAATCTCTCGGCCTGAAGAGGCTCCAATCCCAAGAGAAGGTGGAGCCAGAGTCCGATGCTGTGGTAGTGAGGCAGAGAACATCGTCGCTGCCATCATTACCATGGCTCAGCCCAGCGGGCAAAAATCATACCCCAAAGAGACATTCAATACCGTGGCTCAGCCCACCTGGTGCAAGACTTGCCCCGTCGTATGATAAAGAAGACGAAAATGAATTTGTGGTGGTGAAGGTGGGCAAGAAGAGTCCGGTCCAATCGGTAACTTGGGTCATTGGAACGATAATCTTCGTCTCTGGGAGTCTACTCAACTTTGTATCATATGCATTTGCGGCTCAATCAATGTTAGCATCGTTGGAAAGTGTTCAATTTGTTACAAATTTGTTGTTTGGGAAATTTCTATTGGGTGCGCACGTAACACAGACAATGCTGGCAGGAACCTGTCTCACAGTCACTGGTACAGTCATGGCCGTGCAATTCAGCTCCAAGGAAACTTATGATTTGAATACGAGTGACATCAAGAAATTGTATCACAATCCTGTATACATCAGTTACTTGATACTGGTGGGTATCTTTGTGGTAATTCTGCATCTTCTTTATGGAAAACTTGATGAACGGAAGAAGACCGTGAAGCACAGCGATATCATTTTGCCGTGTATATATGCAGTGCAGAGCGCTCTCTTTGGAACCCAGTCTGTCGTTCAAGCAAAGGTCCTCGCCGAGCTGCTTGCTGTGCATAGTTCAGGCGACGAGAATATATTCACGTCCTGGTTTTCGTATGTGACATTGCTTGCATGGGTAGTCACAGTCATTATCTGGCTGAAGAGGCTCAATGATGCCTTGAATAGGTTCAACCCCTTATTTATCATTCCGCTATTGCAATGCAGTTTCATCTTCTTCGCAATCCTCTCTGGCGGGATATTTTTTCAAGAGTTCAATAGCTTTGACCTGAGTCAATGGCTGGGATTTTGTTTTGGTATACTCGTCATGTTCAGTGGCTTGGTGTTGTTAACGCCAGCACCAAAATCGTCAAAAGATGACGAGCTGCATCGAGCGTTGGTTAATCTGCTACTGGAATCGAGGAGCAATATCAGCGTGGGGCGTACACCTCGCAGTCCCCAGCCGAGTCCATGCGGCAGTACCGATCAAAATAACGGTGATGCCGATCCACGCGGAAGAAGAGCCCAGCGACTTTCAAAGGAAACTGTTGCTGAGAACATTACTAATGCAGCTTTGGATGCAGTCAAGGATATGATCAACGGCAACCCCTCCTCAAAAGCATTGTCAGAGGCAATGATGTTAAATACTGTAGATGAGGGTGGTAGACGCCGGAGACGACATGCACTGAAAAGGCTTCTAGGGCTAATAAAAGGTGACGATCGCTCTGCTTCTTGGGGACTGTGTGCTACCTTCACTTCTCTTCTTCTCTACTCATTGCCCACCACCTACTTTTTGCTACACCTCTTTCTCTGTCTCAGACAATCCCATCTCTTCCAACGGCTACAGCGAGGAGATAACCAACCTCATTCAAGAGTTGAAACTGGACGTCCCAGTAGTGACCCCCGCGCTAGCTGGTCCGGACATTCGAGATATGGCAAAGCATCTCAACATGACGCAGGAGAGGTTGCATAGCCAAATACTTAGTGAAATTGAACAATCCAATACTCCCACTCCAAAGGTTGCACCACGGGATTTGACTGATCGATTTGTCGATAATACCAGGCCAAAAAAATGAGTTCATGGATAAGCAATCCAACGTCCGAGAATATGTTTGTTGGGGATGGTCAAAACAGCTCATGAGTATCCAAGGCAATTTTAAAGAAGAATTGCCGAGCATCAGATTATATGTAGCCTATTCAATGAACATTGTGGGAGTACATTCATGCACCACATTGGTTTCCAGATGGCCATTGCTCCATCAAAAATACCCCGGGAAATTCAATTGCCGCATACAGCCAAAATAAAAATTCCTCTCTACGATGTAAAAAAAATTGATTAATGCTCCTTCTGCGCAATACTTTTTTGGATACGGCAAAAGATCTCGGAAGATATCTTGCAACCAACCACAGGCAATACCATTGACATCCAACTCAACAATGGACATCTACTACCATCATTTTCTTCATTACTTTGCATCGACAGCATCATCTCCATCCTCTCTGAGGTACGACACGGATGTAAAAAGTACGCTGGTTTCCCAGTCACAGGATGTTCCTCTTGGGATACAAACTCCCATAATTCTTCTTCGTTCCAATCTACTTCCATCACCCCACCATTATTAGTATTATGATCATTCATACTTTGACATGATGATACATGGCTTAGGAGAATATGTAACACTTGTCGACGACTTAAAGGAGTGCCATCGGAATGACCACAGGTAAAGTATAACGTGGGAACACGCCACGTCTCATGAAAGACTATGCTGAATGTCCATTCTGTGTATTCATTGCAGATGGTTGACACTGACAGCACTGACGGTTGTTCATCATTGATTTCATCCATTATTTCAATATTGTATTCTTCGGCAACTTCTTCAATCTCGCAATCACCATGGGAAACTAGTGATACTTTTGTATTCAATTCTCTATCAATATAAGGTATTAGAACGGGAGGATGGAGGAGGTACACTACCTCATTTTCTTCATCTTGCGACCCATTCTTGACACCATCACGATGTTCGATAACCCAGTGATTCAATTCCGTCAAATAATCATCATCGTTATTGGATGACGACGACGACGGGCTATTGCAGTCGTTTGAAGAGTACTGTGTCTGTGCTGCAACGAATGCCCTGGCGGTGCGATGAAAGTGCCATTGACATTGAGTTGACAACATCACAATAAAATATATTGTGCTTTCGGGGGGGGTGTTAAAAGTATTTAAGACTCTATGTACGTGAGTACCTGTGAGTACGATAGGTACGCAGAAGTCGAGTGGCTACTATTTGTTGGCTGCGTGTCACTTCCCATCAAGCAAGCATACCCTTGGGTATTCACACAGTTGTAATCATCTGTATCATAAACCACATTGTAAACACTATCATAAAAACCAATAGGATCACGTTTCATT
>JALLAU010000628.1:0-13765 GCA_036939495.1 Thalassiosira hispida
TAATAATTTCTCTTATTACTCTATTTACAGTGGGGAGCATTGGACTCTACATTACCAGTTTCTAATGTCTCATCAACAGCAGCGCAGCTGCTCACCATAATCCCAGGACGAACCGGTATGGTCAACATCATGGGCAAAAATTGCGAGATAAAGGCCAGTGAACCCAAAACTGAGGAGGCGGCTCAATATGCGCGCTCTTCCATCAACTTGCCTCCGCCACACCATCAGCAGCATTATCACCACCAACAGCAGCAGCAGCAGGGCTGGTCCAATCATCAACAAATGCAGCCACAGCCACAGCGGATGGTCTTTGGTTCCGGAGGCGGTGCGGCAACTCATCCACTGATGCAGGTCAATCAGACCATGCCGGTCCCTCCCAATTTCAATTGCGGAGCACCGGCCGGAGCTGAGGCAAATGGAGGGGAACCAATCTATTCTCATTCCACCATCACACGTACCACTGCCGGGCCCACCGTCTCGGCCGACGGTGCATCGCACGAGGGTGCCTCAAATGTTTACATTCAAAATAACTTTTATACGCTACCCCCGGGGGCAGAATTGCCACCCTCTCATGCAATGAATGTCGCCACGGGACCGACCGCGGAGGCGTTGCAGGCGCAGCAGACGGAGCTCGTGCAGAATGGCGGTGCCATGTCCCTGGGACAAACAACAGTGGCGCCGGTGGCGGCTCCTATGGCAGGAGTTGCACCGCAGTACACTGCCTATGCGCCGTCGGCTTTGCAGCCTTCGTACCCTGGTCCTGATGTGGATGGCACTATGGCCGGACAACTTCAAGAACAACAACACCAGCAAATTAAGGCAGGATGGCATTACACGAATGGCTATTAAAGATTTTTATCGACAGTATATTTATTAGATAGGGGGAAAACAAAACAGCATCAGTCATCCAACACGATTGAGGCATATTTCATAGGAGTTAGGAAGTTTTGGATTGATTAGGGAGATTTTTTAGGGGAAAGCTAACGATGGCATTCAAAAATGATAGAGGATTAGGAGCAGAACGATTTTTTTGATGCCATCTTTCATTAGGGACTATTAGGGGATTTGTACGAATCCGGAGGGACGACATTCCTCAAAATTGTGTGGCAACTTCTTGTGAGGATTTTGATTCATCCATTTTTCGATGGGGGTGTATTAATAGCTGGAAAATATATTTTTCATCTAGTAAGTGTTGGGGGCTGAAAGACTTTTTGATTGGGGTGAGAGAACACACTATTACGATAACAATTTAGATACTTAGGGCAACATTTTAAGCAAGAAGAGCATATTGATACAATGTTTTTCAAATACATGTTGCACCGACACCAGTGGTTTAGATTGGTGCATCCCCATCTATGAGTCTGTCAGCATGATGTCTTCTACCATGTTGGATGGTATGACCTGGCCCAGCTAAGCCTCTCCAGGCCGCCGCTCACTGATTGCAATTGCTTTGTTGGTACCCCCAAGGAGAGTAGAAACACTGTGACTGTTTCTAATGAATACATTTGATCTTAATGTTGATACTACTTGCTTTATTGATTTTGAGACATCAGCGGATGGCTTCGATATTCGATACAAGATTTTCAATTTTACTAGTCGTTTATTACTTAGTAGTAAGATGAAGTTGTTGATTTCTCCTTGCTGGGCCAGTTGTAATTCATCTTTTACACTCCAATTTCCAATTAGTACATCCAGCCATTATTGGTACTCACTGCGATGGTACTTTATGTTATTGGAGCCTACTGAGATACATCATTTTGTTATCAATCTGTAACATCATGTGTCTTGTCTCTTGTCCTTGGATCTATAGTCTTGTTCGTATTGGCATTCCCCTCATTCATCTCTCATCTATATATCATACATTTACCTAAGAGCATATTATATAATAAATACTCTAATAATTCTTCGAATTTGCTTTACCACCCACCTTTGTTTCCAGATAATGACAAAACGCTAGGTTGCACAAATAAAGTATAGGAGGGATGGACCCCACCATTGATCCTTCAGCCTTGGCATGTCCATAAGTAGCTGCCGCTGCTGGAGATGCCAAGCCAATCCAAGCCAATGTTTTGGGGATACCCTTAAAGACACCCCAAAGTCTCAAGACGGATAAGATCTTTGTAACTCCAACAAAAACTAGAAAGGGCTGAAGGGGAAGACTCAATGGTTCCGTGTAGACAAGTGCGACATTAGCAAGCTTGGGATCAATATCAATAAGCCCCAGACCCATTGCAGTCATACCCGCGGCAGGCATCACGCTAAACGATGCGGCCAATGTGCTGACAAGGCGGAGCTTACTGGAGGAAGAGTGTGATACTGACATTGTCTATTGTGATTGTGGTAGACAGAGTAGAGTAGAGGTAATGTATTTATGTAGGGCGAAGCATCTCGGGGGGGGCGATAATTCTCTACAGGGGTTTCTACGTAGAGACATACAAGTTCCTACGGGCCACGTGTCAATCAACTCTGCTTTCAAGAGGCCAACTCATGTGGAGTTCGAAGTTCTAGATATTATCATTTTAGCCCTTTAGTAGGATTGCATTTTTGGGGCAGGTCTTCATCATCTGAGTGAGTTTACCTGGGAAATTTAGGGCCCATTGTAGGAGACCCTGATTGTCGAAAATCTAGAGAGATTTAT
The DNA here is from genome assembly GCA_036939495.1 of Thalassiosira hispida. Taxonomy (NCBI): domain Eukaryota; phylum Bacillariophyta; class Thalassiosirophyceae; order Thalassiosirales; family Thalassiosiraceae; genus Thalassiosira; species Thalassiosira hispida. The sequence continues at coordinate 2,639 of JALLAU010000628.1, forward strand.
GAATGTTTGGCCAAACAAATGCCCAACTCAAAATGCCCATGGTCTCGCATATAATATTTAATATTGCCAAACCTGCGAACATCTCTATAGGGAAACAATAGAGAAGTCAGAAGTTACACTACAATTTATTATGATATAACAATTTAAGATATCTATTTAGGGCAACAATTTAAGCAGAACACCCGGCACACTCAATCGTCTCAACCTTCTGAATAAATCTATAAATGTTTGTCCGAACAAATACCAAGTCATAAATCCCATGGTAGCATACACTGGAATGGAGATAGCCAAGCTTTGTGTGTACGGCTTCAGTCGACGACGCCATTGTTTCAACCGAAGTAACTCCTTCCCTCCAAGGTACGACCTGAGCGTCTTTTCCTTATCTCTTTTTATTTTCTCAACTTGAGTTTGTTCCTTGATGGCCTTGACAAAGCACAATGCCGCACTCTGTAATCCATCGGGTCGGAGGCCTTGGGGTGGGCTGAGATGTTGTCCGGTCCATCGCATGGCCCAGCAGTAATGGTGGGCAGATTGATTTAGCGGCATTACGATACCTTCAAGAATAGTGTCACCAATCTTTGAGTCAGTTTCATTATTGGCATCGTCGATTTGCAGTGCATCTAGAGTTGTTTTCGTCAACGCCGCAACCACGGCAAGATCGGCAACATCTTCACGCCCAACCAAGTATGGAGACTCAACCTTGCCATCAATACAAAGTTGCAAAGAAGTATGATTCATATTTCGTTCATCATCCGTCAAATCTCCTGGTCGCAATACAATCGTGTCCACGACCTTGCTAGCCTCCATCAACATTTCACCCATGTGCTCAAATTTTGAGAGCTGTGACCATAGGATGTTGGTGATGACATTCCATGTTCGGAAGGGACTGTGTCCCACCATCAGATTGCTTATTCGGATGAACTTAATGCGATCACTTGACGATGCAAGTTTGCCATTTTGGGGCAAACCAACTGCACCCTCTCCACGATTGCCCTGTCGGCCAAGAAAGCTAGAACTACGCTTCTTTCGCATTTTACTCAATCTTGCGGCAATTTCACTCTCGAATCCCTCCTCCTCTCTTTTGTTATTCGCTCTACTCCTTCCTTTTTGCAATTGCTCTTCCATCAGTAGCCTCTCCCTCTCAAATTCCAGTATGGCCTCCCTTCTCTTTTGTTCTTTCTCGGCCTCTTCCAATATCTTTTTGGTTGTCAAATAATTAACGTAATATGGGTGATTAGCATCGGAACACCATTGAGCTGCATCCTTCCGAAGGATTCGAATGAAGGGTACCCGTAGATAGTCCGTCCAAACATTCGATGGACGGAATGAACCCAGACACGAAATGATAATGGTAGAACCCGAAATGGCATTCCGCAATGCCTCCTCACCCCCTGATTCGAGAATGTCCACGTCAGATGCCACCTTATCATCATCTTCCAAAGATTTAATTTCTGTAGTATTGATGTCATTCTTCCATCCCTTACTTCGGAAATATTCCTTGGCCTTGTCTACCCAATCATCCAACACTTGTGCTTCACCATTTGTTTCAAATGTTTGTTGATGGACATCCCGCTTTGATACCACATCGCTAACTACCACATGCAACTTTGGTCCACTCCTCTTTGTACCGCCAATTCCATTACTACCCATTAAATTATCCATGACCAAATCTTCCTCATCGTACAATACCTTCTCCAACTTTTTGGCATTGCGAACGAATGCGACCACGTCCATGTCGATACCCGAATTTAATAGCTTTTTGATGATACGTCGTCCTATACGACCAGAGGCACCAAAGACTACTACTTTTGGACGTGGTGGGATTTGACCTAGTGAATTTGGTTCTTGTTGGGTTGTGGTGGGTACCTCGAGCTCGGGTATAACAGATTCAGTCCATCGTTTTTGGGTCTGCTGTGATTGTGGTTGTTCTGGTTCAAGGGAGTAGCCTCCTCCAACCATGGAGAGTTGTGTAGAGGAATAGGCAGCAGTGGACGTAGGCCGTAGTAAATTGCCATTGTTTGGTCGATAATGACGATGGATAGAAGAGGACAATATTGCATTACTGCTACCTGCTCTGGCATTGTCAACAATGCTGGTGCTGCTGCCTCCGTAGAGCAGAGGAGAAAGCGCCAGACAGCCGCACGGTGCGTGAAATAATGCAGCGCAGATTAGCATAAGTGATGCTGCAAAAACTGCTTGGCAAGGATGGGACAACACTCTTCTCATTGGAAACATGTCTATGATTGTTTGTTCGATGGGTACATGTAGGAAGCGGTCATCACCATGGCCATGCCATTGCCATGGACGTCGTCGTTTATTGTATTTGTATGGTATGCGTCGCCTGCCTTCTCGAGATGCTCTCTCGATTGCGGTATTTTGGATCTTTTCGGATACTTATCGTGTCCGATCTAAGCGCGCTATTTTATGTATCCGATCAAAAGAGTAGAGGTAGAGGATGACTCAGAAAACAAGCGCAAAAGCAAGATAAGGGAACAAAGCAAACGCATGAATGACATGACACAAAAACAAAAGCAAAAGCCCAGGCGTAATAATCCGTTTGGCTCGCGACCGGCAAGCATGAGCGTCCTATCAGGTTTGGATTTCCACCCATGCCTACGGGCGCGGATACATCGAGTTCATCCACCTCCACCATCCACCAAACCATTTGCAACTTTAAAGAACGATGCATCCACAGCAGCAGCACTATCCGACGAAGGATTCGTTCTTTACCTCCCCACAGTCTGCCTCCGATACGAACAAAATCCCTCGTTTGCATTAGCCTGCCATGCTGCCAATCGCTTGAATGTCCCGTTAGTTGTGCTTGCCGTGGTCGTTGATGATGCAAGCCATGCCTGTGCAGCTCAGCCTCACCGATACCCTCCCATTGATTCGAATTCATCATCCTTGTCTCCATCGGTGGTGATGACATCGCGTCGACTGGCATTCACCCTCCAAGCACTCTCCCACGCTTGTACTTTATGGTCGGAACATGGAGCTGCCGTGGGCGTACGAATACATGCTGCGAACAATCCCAGCAGTAGTTTGAAGGGGGCACGAACTCCCGATCATTTAACGCTTGCCTCACGTGCATCATTGGTAGTTACAGATGAACCGTTCGTTTCTCCCTTTACGACATTTGTCCATCGAGTGGAGGAAGCGTGTCGTAAGTCCAATGTGGAATGCATTCGGGTGGATGGAAGTTGTACTGTGCCTCCGGTGCAGGTGTTGAAACGAAGGCCTAATTCTGCAGGTGGTAACAATAGCAAGATTCAGTATGATGGAGTACCGGGCAAGGCGAATCAATGGCAGAGAAAGACGGAGTCCCTGAGGGAAGGCCATTTGAAGGCTGCCGTGGAGGGGTATTTCGATGCTCCTGAATTGACAGTCAAGATGGAGGATGAGGATCTATTTGCTCCAGTAGGAAAACAGGAGGAAAAGAGTTCATCTATGAATGACTTGTCGATGGGGCAACGATTGGCACATCTCTTCCCGTCACGTTGGAAGCCGATACCTTTAATTGAAATCGATGCAAATGGCGATGGCGATGCTGAGTCATCGTCACTCCCTAGTGCACCAGATGTGAGACCATTTACTTCTCGTGAACTGTCTCATTTGTATCAAAATGACGACTACGTTACTGGAGATGCCACAAACAAAGACGAAAATTTTCAACATCAAAGTATTACTTCGACAACACAACAAGACAATAAGCAGCCCTTCCATCGTTTTGCACTAAGCTGGCCAGGAGCCGATCCCACAGTTCCACCCTGTCCACAGACCATTGGCACAACACCCCACGGCATGAATCGATGGAACAATTTCATGCAAAATAAGTTATCAAGTTATGGCAAAGAGCGTAATGATGCAAAGTTGGTCCACGCCCCGTCACGAATGAGTGCCTATTTGAATCTGGGCATTGTGTCCATATTCAGAGTGGTTTGGGAGGTGAAGCGTACTCAGAAGCAACAAAGCAATGGCCAGCCAGCCAAACCCAAAAGTAGATGGGATAAATCTGGTGCTGACAAGTTTGAAGAGGAGATTGTCAAATTCCGTGAAATGAGTTATGCACATTCGTTTTCGAGAGAGGATTATGATGACATAACCAGTTTGCCTCGATGGAGTGTCACATGTTTGAATAGCCATCCAAATAGAAGTAGGTATACAATGGAACAGCTTGCAAATGGCATGACAGGTGATGCAAAGTGGGATGCGATGCAGCAATATCTCGTGAGGACCGGCGAGCTGCACAACAACGTGAGAATGACATGGGGTAAGACAGTAAATGAATGGGTTGGTTGTCGTTACCTCTCTGCTGCCAATGATGTACACTACTCCAGTCCAGCACAATTGACTCTTCGTGCACTGTGCTACCTCAATGATCGTTATGCTCTAGATGGTCTATCACCACCGAGCTACGCAGGGCTGTTGTGGTGCATAGGTTGGTCAGACAAACCATCTTCTGGCAATAGCAGCGAGTGGAACATTTCAAAAAAACCTGCATATAGGTATCGAATGAATCCGGAAGATTTTAGGGGTGCAGAGCAAAAGTTGCTAGCATCACGAAGCAGCCAGGATGGTGGGTGCGAGAGCAGTAATGTCAATGCTGGCGGAAGCATGAAGCGACAAAGATCAGTTTTGGATATGATGAAGATGCAGTCGTCATCTAGTGCATCGACTGCGAGCTCGCCTGCTGCTGCTGCAATTGTTGATTTAACTGCATCAGAGGATGGAAACTCAAAAGAAAGCACAGAAAGTGTGAAATCAAGCAAGGCATCCAAAGGGATGAAGCGTAATGCATCCTTTACAATTGATAGTTTCTTCTCAAAGACTGGCAAAAAGAGTGCAACAGAAAAGTGCAAGCGAATAGTTGGCTAAATAACTCTCTCTTTTTCTTCTCACATCTGTACCCTATTGTGTCTGATAATGGGACTGTAATTGGAATTATCTAGGCTTTCCTGTGGAGGGTCTGGATCACTCGGCTTTCTCATATTTTGGATGGAACTATCTTGTGACAAGGGTCCAATTGATTACGACGCGATCGGTTTTGCTGGAAATGGTTGTAGTTATGTTTACTAGCGTCCGAAGCTTGGATTTTGAAGATCTCCGATTCATTTAGTTCTCTGGAAATTTCACAGATAGGCTCAGCTTAATGGAAACCAGCTGATGATTGAACCTCTACTTCGTTCAACAAGATGGCTCCTCCCGGAAGATATCACGCTCGTCATATTTCACCAAGCTCCCTCAACTTTTCCAACGCCAGCAATGCCCCCCATCCTCCCACTAGATTGAAATCACCCTCTCGAATCATTTGTGAGATCTGATTTGCAGTTACACCTCTCACGATTTCAATATCTTCTTCGTCATCGAGCGGACGAGGGTCTGGCACGTGTTCTGCATCGATGACAAGGTATGGTGTGATTTCAGTTACTACATACTTGTCCATTGGCACTTTAGTGATTGAGAAAGATGACGAGATGAGCTACGCGACCTACCTATGCAATCCAGATATCAGATGAGATTGACTTGTGTAACTCACCAGAAACACCCTCTTCTGTGAGTCTATACCAGGTACCACCTGCAAGGTGGCTAAGATTGGAGCAAAAGTAATGATATGAGATTCATTCTCGGCATATCATACCTTACATGACAAACCTAACACCAAACCTACCATTCTTCCTCAAGCTCATATCTCGCAGCCACCAATGAATCAGGCTCATCAGCCCCCTCCTTACTAGAATGCTTCCCATCCTCAACAATACCCGCGGCTAGTCCACTCAACACACGATGCGGACCAGGCATATACTCTCTAATGATGGTAGCAGTTTTGGATGTGGAATTCCATGCAAATATGATAACTGCCCCACCTGTAGAGTGCGCCTGATCAATAATGTCAAAGTCAATTACCTTTTGATGTGGGTTGATATTGACACTGCGACGAATTACCTTCCTCCAGCCGGAGTAATGGACTTCTTCTTTTATGATTTCGTAATCGTGGGGTCTGTCTCGCCCTTGAGGGTAAAGTGCTGCTGACGATGGTGGCCACCACCCTGATGATGATTTGATGGGTACATCTGGCGGTGTTGGTGATGGCGCGGCATCAACGACAACGAAGCTAGCGATGAGGGAAAAGTATGCCACCATGGTGGAGAAGAAAGATGTGCGGTAACGGTAACTCATTGTATTGTATTGTGCAGTTATTGCATACATGTACGAAGAATTGGGGGGGAGTGGAGTGGGTTTTCCATACAAGTGAGGAAATGGTCTGTCCGATAGAAAGTGAGTAAATTTTGCATCAGGTTTGACCCCATATTTCAGCTTCTACCGCTCCGTTTTCCTTCATATCAAGACCAGTATGCATTGGGGTTACCTCTATCCTTTCGTTTTGTGGTCTCAGATCTAGTCTAAGTGCGAGGTACAAGGCGTACCAAAGATCGCCGTGAAGGACGTTGTTGGAGGGATCGGACAGAGCGGAGATCGCCGTACATTTCTACGGCAGGTGAAATGAGTAAATTTTTTGTACTTTATCCTACGTACGTGGACTTTCAAATACGCAATGAAAATATATTCAACTGGCGCTTTTCCGGATCAAATAATTTTATTTGCTTGAGAGAGCTCGCATCAAAAAGTCATCCCTCAAATCAACAGATCACAACCTCCTTCTCTCCATCCGCCCTCCTCTCTCTAGAGAACTAGAGAATCAACGCACCGATAGAATGCCCCCCGTCACCTAACAATGGCGTTGAAAGAAACGCAGTCATCAACTCGGGCTTGTGTTTGGTGAGCTTGCAGCAGCGCCTCCTCTTCCATTTTTATTCGACCGCCGCGACCAACCGCCATGACCAACCGCCACGGCCCATCGCCATAACTGTATGCCTACTATTTTTCTGATAATGGCCTCTGGGATTTTGGTTTCAGCCTCCTCTGTCATATTGTAGCGAACCATGACAGTCCGCTCATATTTTTGCGGATGACTATTTTTGAGAGATCATGCGTGAAGACTGATGGGGAGACGCTCATGTTTTTTGATTAGTAAGTATTTATTCAAGATTATTCTGTCTGCACAATCTATTATCATTCAGAACTTGCGCTTTGTGTCTGAAATTGTTCTCAGGACATATTGAATGACAGATATCTACATTACTGATATGAAAAATAAACGAGAGACAATAACATCGGAGGATTTTTTTTATGTATGAAAATTTGGATTAAGTAACAATCAACAACCGAGGAAATCTTGAACTTGGCTATTCCTTGGAACAAGGCGACCCCTTCTCAACCTTACGGCGTTTCGGGATCACTTGGGCCATAACTGCAGCGAGTCCCTCTTGCGCACCTTTCCTCTTCGATCGACGTGCGTCAGGAAATGCAACAGCTGATGATGGTGTCTTCTTGGGTTTATTTACATGTGTAGCAGAGGATAAAGCTGGCATGTCTGGGCTGTTTTCGCTTGAGCACTTTGACACAATCATATCATGATGACTTTTGACCAAGCAAACTGCATCCTCTGGCCAACCCCCAAAATCCGCCTTCTGGCAATCCACACAACTATACCATGGGGCATTTTCGGTAGTAGTATTAGATTCCCAAACAGAGCAAGCAATCAATTCACAACCCGCGGTGTCGCAACACCTATGCGAGACGTTTGAAATGTGATCAGCAGACAATATCATCTTCATATCCCACACTTCTTCTTCCACCTGCTCATCACTTATGTCATCAACCTTCATTTCTACTACACCATCACCATTATCGCCATCTTCCCTCGACGCCACACGTTTGATAGCGGTCCCAGTATTCGTCCTCACCTCCCTCTTCGATGAATCGTTGATTTGCGCTTGCGTGGGGGGTGATACATCTTCAGCGAAAGAGTCCTGTACGTCTGAACTTAATGCTGTAGGAGTTGGTGATTGAGTTAATGGTTGTGGTGAAAGTAAAAATTGATCGAACGAAAGTGATGCTTGAGTTAATGCAGATGGCGGATGTAAATGCGGAGGAAGAGGCGCCAGGTGAGTTACGATTTCCGGGTGAGTGGGGGGTGATACATCGTCAGCGGTAGAGTCCTGTACGTCTGAACATAATGCTGTAGGAGTCGGTGATTGAGGTAATGGTGGCTGTGGTAGTAAAGCATGCACGGTCTCCGTTGATGTTTGAGGTAATGCAGATGGCGGAAGTAAATGAGTAGGAAGAGGTGGCAGATGAGTTGGATGGGTTGCATTTGCTGATGGCGGAAGATGGGTTGTAATTTGCACCTGTGCTTTCCTGTACGCCGTCAATGATGGCCTGGCATTCGGCATCCGCTTGACGTTCCTGCTCAAGTATACCTTGCTCCGCCAAATGCTCACCAACAATTCTCCTTTCTTGTTCTGTAGGTCTTGGAGGCGGAGCTGGAAATCCTTTCTCATCAACGTACGCGAGAACTTTATTCACTGTGTCAGTCAATACCTTCTTACCGCCGCTCTGGGACCATCCTCTCTGGTGTGGACGGCAAAATTCAATAACCAGTTTCATTTGTGAATTCGTCATGTCCTTAATAGGTATGTTCTTCGCCATGAGCTCCGAATACTTTGTTTGTAATTCTTGATACTTGTCGAAGTTCTCCACCTTTTTCTTTGCGCCCTCAATGTTCTTTCGTGTCATTGTATCTCTCACAGCTTCGACGCATGATTTTTCTAAAGCAAACTGATTGTGGATGCAAAGTTTGCCGCCAGTAACCCCATTAGAGAACGCCTTTTCTCTTGCTGCCTTCCTCGCCTCGTCCGTTTTCTCGTTCAGTTTCGCTCGCTCTCGGATGGTTGCCCGGTGCTTCATGGCGATGTCGCCACTGAGCAAATCCTTCACAACACGCTGGCCCATCGAACCTGAAAAGTTCAGTTGCCTTACATGAAGAGGTGAGTAGTCAGTGCTTACCCATCATTGACCACTTGAGTCTGCCCGGGAACGGTGACATTGATATCATTGTTTGTCAATGCCTGAGGAATAGATTCACCGTAGTGCTTACCAAACTTTTGTGTGTACTCCATCCTCCGATCAGAATTAGACATGGAGGTTACAATTTCATTGTCATCTAGCAAGTAATAATTGAGTGGGCCCCAACCTCGTGCTGCGATTGCCGTCTTGTTCTTGGCAATGTCTCCAAACGAATCCTTCCATGCCTCTCGGAACAACGGGATTATGTCAAGTCGTCCAATGTTGGCGTTCATGCTGAGTTGACTCTTTCTTCCCGTAGGCTTGATCAGCGTGAACTATGTTACCATTCGCATCCATGTAGACGGGCTCATTCAACTCCTTCGCGACACCAGCATCGGTCATTTCCTCGTAGATGCATTTATACATGTTGAGAAAGATGTCGTATGTGCACCATTGCTCGCGATTCATGGAGAATTTGCGACCCTTTGAGGATGTAAGTCTATGCTTGTTCCTATGGAGGAAATTCTGCCACCATCCCTTCCCGAGAAATTGTCCATCCTTGTTCCTACCATCCTCATCACAGTGCATGTTCATTTTATTCTTGTAGGCGGCTACCTCGGCCTCGAGGTCCATATCAACAATCATTTCATTGACCAGTGCTCGTGCTTCAGCACATGACATAGCGAGATTCATATCGGCAAGTTGGACCAACAATTCAACAACTGCGTCCTCGAACGGTCCATGCGTAGGCGATCGGACACCCATGCTGTCGACTCGTGGTTTTCCACGCTGCAAACGTTTAGTTATGGTGGCTGGCTTCACGGTATAGCTATCGTCCATCTGGTGCTTCTCCTTTACGGATTCGACTAGTGATTTGAATTCCTCCCCTGGCACACGTCGGCGACCCTCCCTAAGCTTCTGGTAACCTAACGCAACATCATTCAAAAATCTTACTTCCTTTTCCTTCTTATCATGTAAATCCAGATAAGTCGTGCCTTTTCGACGGCCAGGTTTCCCTGGTTCAGCTGACGCCGGCTCATCTTGTTCGGTATCGTTGTTAGTATATTGAGGAGACTGTTTGTATCTCGTCCACATTCTATCCACGACACCATTCACCATCTTGACTGTCAAGCCTAAACTGGGGAACAAACGGTTTTGCTCTTTCACTTCATTTGGGAGCATCTTAGACGGCACTCTCCCGTTACGACTCCTCTTCTTTGCCTCAAAACATTGTCTGGCCACTTTATCTCTAATACGCCAGACTGCTGTGACTGCTGCTACAGAAACAGCTCCTACACATGTCGATTCGATTGCACTAGCAGCTTCTCCAGCCGCCGAGGATACGGGAATCACGACGAAAAGGAGTAGAATAGTCCACATTGCTTTCGATGAGAGCCGTCCTGCTTTGCGTTGGGAAGATTTACCGGTATTTGCAACTGCCGTATATCGTCTGTATCCAGCACTGGCCATTGAACTCATGGCTCTCGAGACGTAACTTACAACGATCGACACCCATTGGAAGGCTTTTACGATAGGTCTAAAGATTTTCCAGTCCCATTGGATATGTCCAAAGTCAGGATGTGTGTACCATGAACACTTGTCAAGGCGGCGACGGATGCGTGTGAGTGCCTTTAGCTCCTTCCGAATTGGCTCCACATCCTCTCTGATGTTTGACCAGTACTTGCCATTGAACTTCTTTTCGCGTGTTGGCTCATACCAGAGGGATAAGAAGACAATCCTCCACCATGTCCATGTGAGAGTAGTGCACCGATAAAAAATGGCAAATCGTTGGTTACAGTACTCAAGGGCGGTTGGAGTATTTTCCTTGACAATTGAGAAGAGATTGAACACAGTGATATCGCGGATAATGTTCAGAATCACTCGGAGAAAGCTAATCGCATCCTGGCCAACAACATGATACATGTCATTGGCAAAGAAAAACATGAAAATGAGCCTGAAGATAACATCACCCGTCATCATTGGATCCGATGACTGCTTCATGTCGCTGAGACAGTTGTTTGGTTGATAGAATGAGCCACAATAATATGGCAAATGGAGGCGATAGCAGGATGCTGGTCTGGTTCCCAATGCCTCCCAATGCCTTGGTTGTTGATTTTGTTGGCTTCGGCTGGCGCGGAGAGGAGTTGCATCCTGTTTGAATTACGACTCACTGATTTACGGTCTGATACATATGTGTATGACGTGTAGGGTCTACGTAGG